>JAPDEK010000212.1:0-15687 GCA_027569065.1 Aspergillus cavernicola
CTGGATTGTGGGTAGTAAATTAGAACCCACGACCCAGTGGGTAATTAAAGTCACTGACCCGACCCGGTTCTTGGCGGGTTGGGGCGGGTTGGGGCGGGTTTCATGGGTTGGGTTTAACAAGTCTAGTAATAATTGCATGTACATGGGAGCATGGGCATATTTCAAAGAAAGCCTATACAGTAGGCCTGGTTTAAAGATTGGGTACTCTGTCGCAAGCCTGCCAAGCCTGCCCTCTGCCTTGTCACCCTCTCCCCAGTCACCACCTCTCCTGTCTCTCCCCTCCAGCCCACCCTGCCCACCCTCCGCGTGATCCACCTCCCCCCTGTTATTTCTACTCCCATCCCTGCTGCCACCACCAGGCGCAGCAGGAGCAGCCACGGGGGCAATAGCAACAACAACAACAACAACAACAACAACAACAACAACAAGAGCAGCAGCAGCAGCTATACCTCCTGGGCAAGCACATAGATCACTGTTTTTGGCTCTCCACCAGCGCATATGCCAATGTAAAGAAGTGATAAATAGAGGCTCAAATACTAGTGGCGCACGGGAAAGTCTTGACTATGTATAGATTAATTTGTATAGATTACCAAAGACAGAAGACTTGAACTTATAACAAAGAGCGCTGAATTCTTCCCTCAGTCCTCAGTACTGGCCCCAGACAAACACTGTCATAGCGGCGCGACGAATAAATCTATGTCCACCGGATATTCCAATCTCTCTACTGGTGTACTGAGACCAAGATGTCGCCGGCAACCGCCGCAGCCAGGCGTGCAGTGACCAACCCATTCTCTGCAATAATCTTTCTGGCAGCATCCACAATCTCGTGCACAGCAGCCTCCAGACTCTGCACATCGCGCCACCAACCAATCAGACATATGCCAGCCTCGCCTACCCCGGTGGGGCTCAAGAGCTCGGAATAGTGGCGTGTATTGCGACACCTAGTAGTTCATAGTATGCGAAATATGTCTGGAGGAGCTCCCATTTGTAGTTGGAGAGGCTAAACAATTCATGTTGAATGCACCGAACTTTCTGCGCCATCTTTTCCCTGCCACATTGCTCAAGCTTGTTCTTGATATGCTTGCAGAGGGGACAGGAATAGTCTCGGATTGTTTGTCGAATATCCATTGTGGGAGCTTTCAGTAATCTGTCTAGAGTGGTTTCGCAGAGGTATGTGAAGGAGAGGAGACTACAAGAAACAGTCTGATAGAAGAGGGAGTGTCGTGAGTCACATATAGAGTTTGTATCAACTCTGGCCAGCCATGGTGCGCGTCATCATTGGAATAACAAGAAACCTTGCTTGACCGTGAAGGGTCCCTATAGAGTACACTCTAATCAGTACTGCGCGTGTAATTGCTAGATAACCACTGCCCTGCTGAAGTATGCATAATCTAGTTAATCCCCTGACTACTTGTACAATTAGCTACAGGTTGATCCAGGGCCCTCACGGAATGACAAGAACAAGAATCCCTCTGAACAGATTCCTTCCTAAGATGGCGCTGAAACAAGGCTAAAACCAGCCAGTCATAAATATTTCTTATGACAAACAGCCCCAGTAACCCATACAGCACCAGATTCATCATAGAAGGACCACCTGCCATCCCCCAGCCAAAGAGAATCGCAGACCCTAGCATAAGTACGGTGTATGCATACACCAAGGTCGGGACAAACGGCATCTCTGTACACTCGCCGTGTCGGGCCCACTGCCACAACGACCTGTCGATACCGGCTGCGGTACCCTGGGCCTGTGCGTGTGTTTCTGGAGAATAGGGATCTAGAGTGGATGACCTGAAGACGCTAGGAATATCCTCTCCATTCAGAGTAGAGGTTCTAGACAGCTGACTACCATGTCGCTTTCGGAACGCAGTGGAAGGTGGCTGCGAACACATTGCGGTTATTGTTGTTGTTGTCGTTGTCGAGGATGAAGAAGAAGGTCCCGGGGGACCGCAGCTGTTGACTCTTATGGACCCAGATATTGATTGTTCCGAAGATGCTGTGTTTTCCAGTGGGACCTCGAGTGCGTCGAATTGTTCCGCGGTCTGTCTTTGGTCCTTTTTGGTTTTCAGGTCCTGATAGTCTGCTAGGAATTAGCTCACTGGCTGGTGGCTCACTGGCCTTTATCAGGATTAGAGTGTAAAAGGCAATAAACTAACTATATACACCTTGAATTGCCGCAAATACTGGTAGTATCAGCAGTATCAAGGGCACGATCTGGCCATACCCCATCGTGTCCCGAGCTCCTGATATACCAATTGTGTCCGACCTGGTCAGGAACACCGCGATAACGCCGTAGATGTTTCCCGCAACGAGCCACAGGATTCTCCAGAAGAATGATTCCTGACATTCATGGAAAGTCCAGGATTCAGCAATGAGAAAAGCGACAATCCGTTGCCTTTTGAGGCTTATTTCTTTCTTGATAGCCTTGTGAGCTTGATGTCGCAACCATTGTTCTCGGATGCTGGATTTGCCTTGCTGAGAATGCGTTCCATGCCTCTTGACATACATCTTACTATTAGGAAAGGAATTCTCTGTTCCACAGGGGTCATCAATATCATGATCCCTAGACTTAGAGTACAAGAGCCGAATGACTTCGTAATTACCATATATAACGAATATCGGAACGAGCAATTGCGCGATATAATCAATCAGATAGGAGCCCACGTCGAGCTGGAAATCATGGAGAGCGCATTGGAAATACACATGCGTATTGTCGCCCCAGGTGTCCGAGAGCTGCAGTACAAGGAGCACAACAAGCAAGATAGCCCCCACCACCATAGAAACAGACCTCGATGCCTTGATAACATGGTGTTCCCTCATATGGCGAATCAACAAGGGCATCATAGCCAGATGGACCGTTGAGGCAAGGCATCCCAGGGCTACAACGACGTCCACAGAGTAGAGGGTAATATCGACATATTTCACAAACGTGGCGATCAGGATAGCCATGTTGGAGGCTAGGACCTGGTCGCTGACAGAGAGCATGAATGTTTGGAATGCGCGGAGGCGATCATCGCGCGCGTCTTCCCCATCTGCCGTGGTGATGCTTGGTAGACGTAATTTCGTGAGAAGGAAGGTGAAAAAGGTGCGTAGAGCTCGGGAAATGATACCGTCGACATCGTTTATGAGTTCTGAAGGGATGGAGTAGGTGATAAATGCAATAAACAACGTGAGCAGCGCAGTCAAGGCAGCAGCGATAAAGCTCGTAATTACCTGGGACAAAATACTATTAGCACGTATTTAGCTGTAGCGATTGCCAGAGATACCTACCCCTGGTCCGACAATATCGGCGTCAAATTCCACGTTGCCACTATACGCCAGCGCCCATTGCGAGGCGGGGGAACAGTTAGATTGCATGTCTCGTCGCTTGATCGGAAGAAGTTATGGGGTTGAGTCGCGATGTTATAAGGACAGCAGCTAGGGAGGGGCAAGAGTTGGATCATCAATGACAAGGCTATCCCTTGGCAAGGCTTGGACAGCCTTGTCTCTCAGCTCAGATGACAACGCCTGCAGGGCTACAGTCTCATCTTGCAACATGCTCCTCTTGTACCTGTCTTGCCTCTCGACTACAAGAGCTCCACCATTTTTGGTTTACCCGTTTGTCCACGACTCCATGCTGTTGTTGAACTACATTGTTACCACAGTCCCTTCGTTCATGAGGTTCTTGGACATCGCTCGGCCTACACTCAGGGAGTTGAGTATCTTGTCTGTGTCGTGGACCAATGATAGGCGCTTTGAGAAGGCTGAGCGAGTACCTAAGGGCCATGAAGCGGTACGTACTTTGTTAGGCTTCCTGTGCCCAATTTTGTCCCTGCCAAGCATCTGTATCTCCAACTGGCTTGTAGGCAGACTCCGCCCACAAAGCAATTCTTGACAGGCGAGCAAGTCTCACAGACCTGGAACATTGCCCTTGTATGTCGATGTCAAGGTATCCAATCAGTAGTTGTATTCGAACGAACTAAAGGCGATAATCGATAGAACAACTCAGTTGGAGAGTGTCGACTATACGTGACCGCTAGTCATATGGGGCACCTTCCCGATTAGGAAGTCGGAATCCTAACCTCCGACCACCAAGGATTGTGCAGAGTTTTCTGTCTATTTCCACAGTTCCAAAAGTTATGTCTCTTCAAGCTGCCTCTTCAGGCTAGATTGCTTATTATTGTACGTGTATTTAAATGCCTGCTTGCAGCTAGATTGAGAGAATCAGACCTTCATTACTTGATAATTCAGACGTATGAATACTAGCCTAACGCCTATCAGAGACGCTCATAGAGAGCCAACTGAGGATTACACGGAGTTCGATACAAGGTGTGTGACGTCCGCTAGCGTCCTCTAATTAGGAAGGCGGCGAGCCCAGCGCACGGGTTCCTCCACGTCCGATCCTTTCCGACGTCCGATACGACCCGACGACATACGACTCTCAGTATCGTCGACGACGTACGTAGGTCACGAACGTAGGGAACGTAGGGCCGTGACAAAGATCTTCAGGAAAGAGTGCAGCTGTAAGGCCTCAGCAATATATATAGATATTCACAACCTTATACTTTGTGGCTTAGTCAGTCCAGAACTGACTAAGGACACCATGGGATAAATCCCTGTCACAAGATGAAGATTCTGCACCTCAGTGTTAATCTACTATTCAATTCCTCAGTTACTATTATCACGACTACTATTCTCCTCTTTATTAAATGAATTACACCCTTTCACACTGGTTGCATCCTATTCAAGGTCCAGGACCCTTATATATATGGATTGAAGGTCCATTATAATACCACTTCCCCAGGCCATGTGGCATGGATGGGTATCGACGAGCTGCTATACAAGGACCTGCATTTCACCATGGAAGAGTTCCGCGGGTTCATTCATGGATTGGTAGGGTCCACCCGCGAGCTGCTGCATGAGATATTATGTATATCTGCCGCCGCCACTGCCACTGCCACTACCAAGTTACCTGCTATCCCATGGTCCGGGTTGTACGATGACCCCACACAGGGAAAGGAAGGATGGTGCTTTTTCCTTCAGAAGCGAATGAGCTTCCGCCATATATAGCCCATATCCTCTCATCTCCAGGATGAAACCATCCTGGGATTCTTCTTTCTCCACCTTGCGATAGGTGTCCACACTTTCATTCGCCTCAATTTGTCGACTAATCTCGTCAATTCCCTTTTTGAGCAAACCCCTCGAGTCCAGAGATGCCCTCGTATATATCTTTCAGAGGTCGATCGAGCAGCGAGTTGGTCAATAGAAATTGCTGGCGGGAACCCTGTTGATCGGTCATGAAACGGATAGCGGATATGGATCGTGAGAAGGGAAGACTAGAGTCGAGGAACTTGACCATGACATCCCGCTGCGTAGCCGCACTAATAGCTTGGCTGGCAGTAATAGTGTCGTTCATGGTGTGGACATCCACATGGACGAGCTCCGAGTCGAGTGTCCTGAATTCCCCAGACCCCCGATCCCAACGAGGGGTAAGCAAGACAGTGACAAAGCCGGGAGGAGTAGCGGAGATTGGCGGTATCACCGTCGCTGCCCAGTTCAATTCTCCGTTCATCTCGTCATCTTCAAAATGGAAAATGATATCCAGACAGTCGCCCGGATACAACCCCACGGCATCGACGCTGGGATTCAGAAAGCCAATGTACCGCCAGTGGCGGCTCGCGGAATAGACAAGACCCGAATTTGCATAATTCGAGCCTCGAGGTTTTCGACTTACACCCGGTGAAGCTCGTATTCAAAGATGGATGCATAGCCAAGCACAGTCTTCCGATCCCGCTAGAAGCACTCGTTCATGACCGCCAGCATGGGGCTGAGGTCTTGGGCAGTGACATACAGGGTGAGAACGTCACTACCTTGGAGATAAGCACGGAATGGAGTGAGTGTAACTGATCCGTCGCCATACACGTGGTGTTAAAGAAATTAGAAGCTTGGAAGTTATGTTGCTCAAGATGAATATTGAGCTGCCAGACTTCGCCATTCGCAAGGTTGGTCGGTTGGTCTGCAACGACTGATCATGTTCGCTGTCAGGTACACGTGAGCGACGTCATCGACGATGCGCTGAGAATTTACACGGCGGTATCGGATACCGAATCTAATGAAAATTACGTTAGAAGCACATGTGCATCTTCAGGATCAAGAGCCTTACCTAAGTTGAAAGAAAGACTCGGGACCATGCTGGGGAGTAGACTGAATGCAAGGTTTAGCGCCAACAATGTCGCCATTCAAGAGATCAATGGTTTCTGTAATGATGCCATTCTCGTCGACAACCGCAAAAGCGGCGGCAAAAGATGGCTCTTTGGGAACGTTCGACTGCTGTACGACGTAGGGCTGGAAAACACGGGGACGAATGTCCTCGGCGCTGATTTCGACGTGGTCCGTGGTGAACGCTGCGAGGAGGTCGTCAGAGGCAAAGAAAAGCAGGATGGAACCGAAGGGGACTTGCCTTGTCTTCAGAAGGTCAGGATTCAATGAGACCCAGGACGAGATGGAACACAAGGGACGAAACACAGGAGATGTCAGAAAGATGAGGACAGGAAGATGAGAACAGGAAGATGAGAACAGGGAGTGAGTACAGGAAGAATGGGAAGGAGAAGAGATGTGGGAAAGAGGAGATGAGAGATAGAGAGAGAGAGAAGATGACAAAAGGAAGAGGGAAGATAGGAAGTGGCTGGTGAAAGATTGAGTCAGGAAGAATAACACAAAATGATGAAGTGACTGAATTTTATCAAGATTTTTTTTTCTCGGCGTACCAGAGAGCCAAACCTGTGCGGCAGGTCAGGGATCAATTCTGAGGCAGACAAATGGGCTGAAAGGAAACAGGGAAGAGTTGAGGAGTTGAAGAGAATGAGATTGAGGAGGGAGAGGTTGTGGTTTATGTAGACCACAAGTGTGAGTTATAGTGAAAGGCAACAATGGACTTGAAGCTCTGGAACAATGGCACATTGTACAGACTTGCGGTGTTACTCATTGTCAAATTTCTTCACTTGCTAGAGGCAGGTATTGAGGAACGTATTCAAGATGGGGGGTTGAAAAATGGTTTATTTTGATTACAGTGAGACTTTACCATTGTCGTGGCCAGAGACGGTAAGGATAGCTGTCTTTTATGATAGCAATCTAGCCAGGGCAGGCCATCTAGAGTAATATCAAAGACATAGTATGCTCCTCTCTCATTGCTCTTGTTTTATCGCATGCAGAGTACTGCCGCTCTCCGAGACCCTCGTCTGCTCTCACTGCGTTTTTCTTCCTAACCGTGCTGCTAGACGCTGCTTGTTTTTATGGCTGACCCTCAGTAAGGCTGGCTCTGTCACAATCTCGGAAAGCTCTACTCACCCATATCTATGCTGGCTAGGGGTTCTCGTCGACAAGGAGCTCACCTTTAAGTGGCATGTTCGCGAAATGGCCACCCTTATCACCCTCTATAAAAATGGGCTGAGAGGACAACAGCAGATAAATCCTCTACAGTATGCTCCTTGGCTTCCACAGGAGCCATGAAAAAAAATGCTCAACTCCGGGTCGGGGCACCTATGGGCTGTTTGAAGGAGCAGGCAGCAGCCGAATTTCAAGAGTTCTATCAATCTCTCTCCCTGGTACTGATATGGAAATTTCCTCAGACGGGACCAAGCTTGCAAATAGACAATTAGGTGGCAGATTTGCTCTGTTTCAAGCCGAACACCTCTTTCTCCGCTCTTCCTTCCCCTCGGACTTGGCAAAGAGGTCTTTGATGCAGAAGCAGAAGCGGCTTTAGCTGGTATTAACCCTGCAATTGCGAGGCACACAGCTCATTACGCTACCGATTTATGAATATGCCTTGACAAGCTCGAATTCACCATGCGCCTCCTCTCCCCCAGCGCAAGGGCTCCCCAAGCAATGTTTGAATTCTTCCGAGAGCTCGCTGTGACTTGGCCATTCCGTGCAAGGCTCAGTTCAGATTCGTTGAGTGCCCGGATATGCACAAATCCCAGAAAATGACCTCGCCGCAAAAGAAGGCGCCGCCTTACAACTCCCTCTGCCGTGTGAAGATTCTTACGCCTCATTCAAGAGGAGACGAGCGAAAATTAATGCCATGGCTGCTGCATAGACTCACTGGATGTCTACTGCCCCACAGCTTTATTAAGACCTAGGAATTATGTATTCCCACAAGCGTTACGCCTTCCCCGCCTCCGCCTTGGACATATCCTTGCAGCTTGTTCAGGGCATAGAGATCCTGCGGACTACCAACCAGCTATCCTAATTTCTACTGGTCTGCCGTTAACGGTTAAAAATCTCCAGTCCGTTAACTGAAAAGATGATGGCCTGCCGGTTCTGACCGGACAAAAACTGGATAAGAAAATATCGCCCGTCTAAAGTCGGATAAACTGGCCAACCAGCCAACCGTATATAGCCTATTGTCAGAATTACTGCGTAATCCTTGAGGGGAGATTCAGATAGTTGTGTGTTCTATCTTCTGTGCCTCTGCCTTACCCCTCTTTTGGGTGATAAGGCAATATATATCCAGTTCAATCTGACACCTATACACCTATATGCGGGGAACACCTGTCTTGTATTAAGCATCACCAGCCTCCGCGGGGATTAGGACAACAGACTACTGGCCGTCATCACATTGTGGGAGCTGGCTCTGTTGATTGACAGTATGCAGATCTACAACCCTTGTAAAGTGGTAGGCACTATTGGCGGAAAAATATCCTGAAATTCTGGTCTGCTAGACCAGTTGTACTCTGTCTAATGGATTATAAAAGGTCAGTACTTTTCTATTCACTGACTTCCTGAATAAAAATCCACAATGCTATACGCTGTCGCCATGAAGCTATCACCCTACGCATACCGAGGCTGGTGTCTTGCCATCTTGAGCCTGTCAATTCTCCCCGGAAAGTATGGCGTAAAGGCGTCCACAGTCCTGAATGCCGCCGAGAGTCATAAGCATGGAGTCCGCGAACGAGTCAGTTTGAATACGGATTGGCGATTCTCGCGGTCAGAGAGCATACCAGACAACATCATTTACGATCTTCGGCCTGATGCAAACAATGACAGCCTACACGTGTTGAAACCCTGGATCCTCCCGTCGGGCAACGACTTTATCAGGAACCCTGACGACCACCACGAGAGGCCATCGGACGAGCCGAACATCAACATTCCTTTCATTAACAGCAAGTTCAATGATAGCGACTGGGATGTTGTGCGCTTACCGCATGACTGGGCCATCGCAGGGCCATTCTACACGGACGAGGACCCTGTGATCTCTTCCGACATGGGCCGATTACCAGTGCAAGGGGTTGGGTGGTACCGGCGCAAGCTGACTGTTTCTTCGGAAGATCTGGAGAGATTGGTCTTCTTGGAAGTGGACGGTGCCATGTCTTATCCTATGGTTTGGTTGAATGGGCGCTTGGTCGGTGGCTGGGCATATGGATACAACTCCTTCCACCTTGATCTCACTCCCTATCTGACACCAGGCACGCAGAATCAGCTCGCTATTCGCGTCGAAAATCCCTCTGGAAGATCATCGCGGTGGTACCCCGGCGCGGGGATCTACCGCAACGTGTGGCTCACGAAAGTCAATCCCGCGCATGTAGCCCACTGGGGTACTTATGTGACGGCGAGTGACATTTCGTCGCAGAAAGCCATAGTCGATCTCGAGGTGCAGATCGCGAATAAAGGGGAAAGAAGGAAGAGGGTCCATGTGGTTACCGAGGTCTTCGACTTTGACCCTAAGCAAAATCGCCATGGCAGGAAAGTCGCACAGTTTCCCCAAAGGGCCATCGATTTAGGCCCAGACAGCAAAGATTTGGTGTCAGTTTCTACAACGGTCAAGAATCCTCGGTTGTGGGGGCCTCTCCCAATCCAAAGCCCCAATTTATACGTCGCTGTCACCCGTTTGTATGAAAAGGGGCAATTGCTTGACACTTACGAAACGCAATTCGGCATTCGCTCGCTAGATTTCGACCCTAACAACGGCTTATTGGTTAATGGCATCCCACTGCGTATCCAGGGCGTCAATCAGCACCACGACCTGGGCGCCCTGGGTGCGGCTTTTAACACACGAGCAGCTCAACGGCAACTGGACATGCTGCGGGATCTAGGTGTCAATGCTATCAGGATGGCGCACAACCCCCCCGCACCCGAGCTGCTGGAGATGACGGATCGAATGGGATTCTTGGTCATTGACGAGATATTTGATACATGGACATTGAAGAAGACAGACTCAGATTTCCATCTCATCTTTCAGGACTGGCGAGAGCCAGATTTACGGTCATTTATGCGGCGGGATCGTAATCACCCCTCAGTCATTGTATGGAGCTATGGCAACGAGGCGGGAGAGCAAGAATCAATGGACGAGAAAGCTGCAGCTATAGCTTCCTATCTTCGCAATATTGTGGTGCAGGAGGATCCTACCCGTCCATCCACAGCATCGATGCATCGTGCAGCTCCGAACTCCTCCTTTGCGGAAGTGGTGGATATCGTAAGTCTCAACTACATTGGGGAAGGCGTGCGGTATGGCCCAGCGTACGAGCATGTGCAGGGAACCCGGAGGACGCCTCAGTATGAAGGGTTCCATGAGGCCTTTCCCAACAAGCTTATCTTTGGTAGTGAGGTTGCGTGGTCTCTTAGCACCCGTGGGTCGTTTTTATTCCCAGTCACGAACTACACAACCTCTCCTATAAACGACACATTTGGGGGCAATTCAAGTTCGTTCGAGATTTCCGCGTATGAGTTGTACTCGTCTGACGCCGGTTCCTCTCCTGATAGAGTTTTCGCAACACAAGATGAGCGTCCGTTTGTTGCTGGTGGCTTCGTGTGGGCGGGCTGGGACTATCTCGGCGAGCCATATCCTTATGCGGCTCGCAGTGCCTATTCTGGCATTATTGACCTTGCTGGTTTCAAGAAAGAGCGTTTCTATCTCTACCAGTCCCGGTGGCGCCCTGATCTCCAGATGGCGCATATTCTCCCTCACTGGACATGGCCAGATAGAGTTGGACAAATTACCCCAGTCCACGTGTTTACCTCTGGCGACGAGGCAGAGCTCTTCCTAAACGCGGTGTCACAAGGGCGAAAACGCAGAGAGCCCTTGACCTACCGCTTCAGATGGGATGCTGTTGTCTATGAGCCGGGACAATTGCATGTGGTCGCCTACAAGGACGGCAAGGAGTGGGCGACAGATACTGTTCAAACTATAGGCAACGCCACAGGACTCCGTCTGAACGCGGACCATATTCAAATTGCAGGAGATGGCGAGGGTTTATCATTTGTGACTTTGGAGGTCATCGATGCTACGGAAAATATTGTCCCGGAAGCGAACAATCTTATTAGATTCTCTATCTTCGGCCCTGGGGAAATTATAGCTACGGATAACGGCTTCCCAGCTGATTTTACTGCCTTTCCATCACACGAGCGCCAGGCCTTCAATGGACTCGCGCTATGTATCGTCCGAGCTGAGGTGGGTGCGTCGGGATCTATTACTGTTAGGGCCGAGAGTGACAGCCTCAAGGCTGCGGAGATTACTCTGACAACATGGTAATGATGTGATACAGGGTACGTGGAATGGAGATTGGAAGTGATAATGAGGTCTGCCGCCTGCCACTGCCTGCCGCCCACGGGTATCCCACTGCCCCTTGCGGTATAGCATCTACTGCTTTGGGGATAGCCTTGCCCTCTTGCTGCTTTATTGGAAATTGAGCTATCTACTTTATTCCTGATGCTATGCTACTGCCTACTATTGCAGAGATGGGGCCTTTTACATGTTATGTTGCCCACTAGCTGGTCTGGTAATATTTGAGTTTTTAGATAATGCTTCTGGCCATGCTATCTTATTTTGGCTTTTCCTTGAGGACTCCTGGATCCTCAGCTGTCTAACTATAATCTCAAATCTCAAATCTCATGATTATCTTCTTTGGACGGGCTTCCAAGATTCTACATGCAACTTCCTGGTTATCTGTCTGGCTTGCAGCGTGTCAGTGATGCCTGTGTGAACCAGGTTGCGCCTCTCCCTCTCCAGCTATCTTTCACCCCACCAGGATCAATATTTATATATGCTCTACTCGATGCTAGCTAATAGCAAAATTCGCCTTGTCACTTCTACCAACAGGGCAGGAATGGTGGAGACCCGAGTCCGGGAAGAGACACGTCCCCAGCATATGCCCGAGCCGTGCCCCGCGCATCAACCCATTCTTGAAAAGGGCATCGATGGTCTTTAGCGCGGCGGTCTGAAGCGGTCTCCCCAGGGGCATCAGACGCACCGCCTTCCCCGCATTCCGGACCGAGAAATTGTTGTATGACCGCTGCGGCCAGACGACACGATCAAAGCATTGGCTGGTCGCGACCTCATCCCGATATAACCAATGAGCGTGCTCACGGCGCTGAGGGCATTGGTCAGGCTGTTGTCCTCAGCGTCGGGCATTTTGAGCCTCAATTCCCTGGGCTCACTCACTCCCACAACAAGCTCCTCGCGGGATCTGGGCCGTGGTCGTATTTAGGACGATGTCGGAGATCGCGGCGCACGTAATATTCGGTACACAACCACAAGAATATAAAGGTCTGATTCCTCCAATCTAGCAGCGATACTGCACTAAATACATAAGAAATAGGGGTAATCTAACTAACTAAAAGAGGAAATAGAAACGATACAAGGAATGACCGAGCGGGCACTGACTAACAGTAAGTTAGTATCAGCTGTACAAGAATGGAGCAAAGTGCGGTGTTGGGCATGTTCGGAATGGCATCTGGCCGCGGATTTTGAGTGGTATGCCCATGATGACGGCGTCGCGGCGGCGGCGCGAAGATGAGGAGCAGCGGCAGGAGGATAGTCGCAGGAAGCTCAGCGAAACGCGGCAGAGAACCCCCGTCAGCCATCTCTTGATTACAATGGCGAAGAGCGATGCTGATGCAAGAAAGCCCATTGTGATTGAAGGCGACATCAATGCAGTCACCCCGCGAGCATTCCTCGCGATAATCACATCCAAAATCACCGGGGTTGCAGTCTCCATTGTCGTAGCCACGGTCTGGAAGTCCGCATGGATGGTCCTATGGCTGGCACCTCTGATCCTCAAACTCATCACAGCATGCTTTGCCGTCCCCCGGCACCACTTCACCCCAGAGACCTTTCCGAAGGAACCGATCAAGAAGGAGAACAAGACCACCCGCAAGCCGGCTTCTACCTCGAAAACGGACAGGGCCTCCAAATAATCTCAGGCCCCATCCACATCATTCGCCCTTTCTTCCGGCACTACGGGCACCCGAAGCGTCAGCGCTGGAGCGAACTCGTACAGATCGCCGTGGTGATTGCGTTTGGGATCAACTTCACCGTCGGCCTAGTGGTTTCGATCCTATGCATGCCTATTCCTCTACAGTGCATGTGGACTGGATACGTGCTGTATGTGACCATTGCGCTGTATATTTCGCGGTATACGCAGGGGGAGTCGTGGTTGACGACCGAGGAGCGCATTGCGGAGGATTATTTGCTCCAGGTGGAGATGAGTCGGACTGTGCATAATTTGTTTGGGCTGGCAAAGGAGCATGCATTGAGAATTCTTGGGATACAGTCTGGGGCGGAGACGCCGCTGTCTCGTTCTTGAGACTGTGACTTGGGGGGATTGCTGTGCGGTCAATGTATATATGTACTGTTTTTGAGAGGTTCGCTATTGGATCGATGAGTACTATATCTTGTGAGCGAGATATTAGCGGGTGATGGTAGTATCATTAGAGACAACGAGTTTCCATAGAGTTCGACATGAAAGAACGTGGAAGGGTTGGGGAACCCTCGGTGGTCACGAATGTCTTCTACAAAACCCGCCAGTCCAACTGGTAGATCTCAGGAGTCCCACCCCCTGTAAAATCAAAACCGTTTACCCAAAAGAGACCAACCTTGACAAGATCGCCAGTAACAGTCTCCTTGAGAAGTACACCCTCGACAGCAGTCGATCTATACGACAAACAGACCGCGAAGTTCCGCGACTGCGGATAAAAGTTGTCAACCCAGTGATCGAGATCCACGCGTTCTTGCACCTCGACGTGGAGTGGAATGTAGTTTTCTAGACTAGGGGCGCACAGAATTCCAATGATCTTTCCAGCTCGGGCCTCGGGACGCATCTGCCCCGTATATGAGATGACGGCTGCCTGGCAGATCTCAACGCTCAGATCATCTTGGATCGTCCATGTGCGTATGGACGGGTGAGGGCTGCCGATTACGCCCCCTTTGGGGAGTACTCTTCTGGCAAAGGTAGTAGTGTTTCCAAACGGTAGGAGCGTCCCTATGCTCCGCGGGGAAGAGTCCATCATGGGCGGCGTGAGAGCATTAATGAGGAATAGGATAATTTCGTGGTTCGAAAAGGCTGCAGCGTAGAACTCAGGTCCGATTTTGAGCGCGGCTTCGCGGATAAAGGGGAGTGGGTATCTGTTATTGGGAACGTGCTGTTGCTGGCTTGTTGAGTCGGACTGGGTATTTTGATCATCGTTAGCAGTGCTCTTGCTGCTGTTGATGTACCAGTCCGTCACGCCCAGCGCGGACATGATCGCTTCCGCGCGGTTATCCGTGCAAGTGCGCTGGTTACCCATTGAGAGGATGTCGACTCGTCCTGCATCCCTGATGGCTATAAGTCCGCTGTAGTGCAAGAGGTCGTGGAGTGCTTCGGTGGAATTGGAAAAGGGCAAATGAGTGGGCGCATGGCCTCTGTTCCCTTCGCATGCGCTCATTAATGCTGCCAGGTCATCCAACCGCACAGGAGTAGTATGTATTACAAAGGGGCGCCACTGGCGATCGAGAAGTATCATATCAGGGCGAAGACAAAGCTCTTGAAGGGTCCAGAGCGAGGAGAACCAGCCGTTCATTACACCTAGTTCGTCCCCTTGGATTGTGAATAGTTCCGGCTCTGTTTGCTTGTCACTTTCCGCGAGATTCAATAACCATGCCGGAAGCTCTTCCTGGCTGTGAAGCCAGCTTACCGCGAGCTGCCGGAGAATCACATGTATGCCAGTCCATCCATCCACATCGTTGAACCAGGCGGCGGCGTGTTTGGCGCCGCGAAAGATCTTCGCCTGGCGCGCGATTTCATCTCGGGCAATCTGTTGGAGCTGTTCACTGTCGGGCATTTGCGGGATGCAGAGAAGGTCAAACCAGACATAGGGCGTCTCAAAACAGGCGGATGAAAGGATATTCGGAAGCTCTGTAACATTGAATCTGGTATTCTGCGGGATGAACCAGCCGTCGACTCCCTCAATGTGCACAGAGGGAGAATCACGTTTCTTCCAGCGGCCCCAAGTATGACTTATCGCAGTATATTCGACCTTTCCCTGCAGTTCCTGTGTAGGCACCGTGCATTGTTGCTGGATATCCCAGAGATAATATGGCATATCATACTCTGTGTCTGCATCCGAAAGCCACGCACAAGGCGAGATTGATGCGGCGAGACATTTGCTATGCTCGGCTGCAACATCTCGGAGCCTGATATTATCCGGATCATGGACGGGAAGAATACCAGAACCAACACTGTTCCGAGAAACTAGGTCTTTGTACACCGTCATGGACAGCCTCTGGGCAGCAGCTGTCCCAGCACATAAGCCACGATGCGGCGACATTGATCCTGTTGAGCCGGTCGCCAGAGATGCGGTATTGGGGTCAAACTAAATGATGATAGAGAGACAGATGAAACGGGCGAATAGAGGCAAGCTCCATGAGGTACGTTGGTTCGATGAGATGAGGTCTGATTC
>JAPDEK010000213.1:0-15227 GCA_027569065.1 Aspergillus cavernicola
CGGGGGCTTCATACTGTGTCTCCAGATACTACCTTGTAGTATCGACCACAATCTTCGGTGGTACCAGTCTGTGTCGGTTCCGCAGGGGTAGCTAGATAGGTCTGTCAATCGAATATGTACTATGTAGGTGACTATCATCCTTACCTGTTTCGAAATATTCGCCTGCCCCAGTTGGTGCGGATATCACCCCAGAGGGCTTGAAGCGACCCCCTGGTGGGCTAGTAGTCATTCATCGCCTTAGTATATTCTTTCGCGATGACATTTAGTGGAGACCACCTACTTTCTGCATACTCGCTGGACATGATTTAGGAAGTCACAAGAGCCTTGAATGTGTGGATTCCATGCCAGAAACTGCGTCAAGGATATGGGTAGATCGTCGGTTGAGTACTTGGCTGCGAGCTCCTCACTATACACAATATCAGTACTTCGAGATATATGGGTTGAGTAGGGGAGGAAATGCCTCACCAGGTAGGGTTCCTATAGATAATGTCTATTTCACAAGGCATCGGAAGACATATAGCGCTCTCAAATGAACACATTGGTGAACCCGTAATATGCACAAGAGTTCCGGTGCTAACATTGTAAGCATCCGACATTCGAATGCATGGTAGGGAGTCGTCCGGCTCAACAAGCTGCCCATAACAGCTGTCTGTTGTAGCCGGGGCACTAGGAATAGTAGTGGAAGGGGTGGTCTGAGTGACACTAGTAGCCTGAGTGAAAAGGGTTGAGCTGTAGGTCGAAACAGGCAGAGAGACGGAGCAGAATTCCGTGATTGATTCATACTGCTCCAGGAGGTAGTCTGTAAATTTGTCTTTAGGAAGTTTGGATGACATTAGTCGCTGCCGCCACATTTTGACAAAACACTCGCTACATAGCTACAGAAGCATTAGCCAAAAGAAATTAAGCACATCTAAAGACTTACCAAGCTCTGGTCATAGAGGCGCGTGACATCCTTCATCTCTGGGGTGATGAATGCCGTAGAAAAGTCCGGATCGTTACACTCGGGCGGCATCGCGTCCTCGTCTTCATTATCACAAGCGTATTCCGAATAGCTGGCCTGAATTAATTGGCTGCCCTCAAAAGATATATAGCCCGCGAGGGTCTCTGCGTACCGTATATAGTCACTCCCTTGCCACTCTTGAGACTCCAAATAGCACCAGTTGGACGAACTACTCAGAGACTCAGTAAGGAAGCAGATCAACCAAAGCATGGACTTCCGGCGGCAAACCTATCCTGCTGACAGACCAGGTCATGCCCTTGCAACCAATCCGTGGGAATTGATTTTACCAGTAGGTAACCCCCTTGAGAGATCAAGGTTTCACCATCACAGTTTTTGTCTACTGCTGCGAGCCATGAAGACAACGAGTTTGCACACTCCTTGGTACAAAGTGTAGTGACGTCTGTTTCATTCCAGCCTGTGACCAACATTAGCACAGCGCAGAAAACGATGTCAAGTATGTGCAAGAAAGGTGTCTTAGGTACCAAATTGTTCTGGGTTTCTAGAGGCCCGGGAAGCTGTCAGCCTATCGCAGACTACTGTTTGGTTCCTAAGCTAATGTGTCAGCAGGGGCTCGCTTGTGTTAAAAGGCTGGAAGCTCACAATGCTCCAAGGCACTGATCAGATAGACCATAGGCCTGTTGTGCAAGACTCGGTTCTTGTCCTTCATAGTAATTAAAGGCACCTAGGACTGGATTGATGGGGGACAGCCAAAAGCCCAACAGACCCGTAACAGACAAAGCTGGCCTTGCGTACCGCATGACTGCCGGAAGTGAGAGACAATCTGTGCCTCGGGATGGGATTGCCAGCAAGTGCGAGATCTGTTGCGCCGGCTGTCTGTTTGTTTATAGAGAAATACCCAATGCCTAAGGGTTCCCAAACGCTTTGGGGCGAGAAGGCCGCCGAAAAAAACCGACGATAACCCGAGGGCCGCTGCTCAGAAGGGCACTAGATGAATGTGGACATAGACTGTCTCAGATCGGAATCTTTCGATCTCGAATGCGCAATTTCCGCAGGCCCAATAGCATGATGGAAGCAAGCTGAGGCGTTTGGTTCGCCGCCGAGTGGAGATTCCAGTACTATTAGCGTCAGGGGTCTCGCAGCTGTGGCAATTTGCAAGCTCCACAAGAGAATGCCTCGAACGGCTCGGTTACCAAGTCAGGAAGGAAAACATGAAAGCCAAGGTAATGTGGCTTCGCTTGGATGTAGGCTAAGAGGTGTGTGATCCGTAAAGACTGCGCCTGGAGACCATTTTTTTACGGAGTAGGGTCTTTCTACAGAGCCGGCCCGGCCCTGGCCAGTACAAGTGGGTCAGGGCGGCGGATCCAGCCGCGATCCTCGCATTGTGCGAGTGCGCACAGGGGAAGTGTTTCAACAACAGGATCAAACAAATACTATTCTTGGCCACTTTCAAGCCCTCAGATCAATGACAGCCTAGAGCTGCTGTCTTTGTACTTGGCGATTGGAACGCTCCGACTGGTAGCGCCGCCATACTCTCGGTATTTCAGGGTCTGGGCGTGACAGCCAATAACTGGCTAACAGACATTACTGGCTACCTGAGTCCCTACTACTAGTACTAGCCTAATACCAGGTATCCATGTAGGTAGGTATTTCGACCATGCTGGAATGCCAGAAGTCTATCTCGAGTCAGGCCTGCATTAGGGTGGCTCTCTAGTTCGTCTCGTGGAGTGCGGCGGGTAGTGGTGTCCATGTGATTGAAATTGTCCCCAGCAAGCTATGATAGGGGGGCGAATAGTCGTTTTTTTCTGGGATACAGGTAGTAGCAGTAGTGTCTGAAAGCTCGATATTTTTGCTCCGAACTATATGCTTTCGAGTGCGCGATTTTTCGAGATGCGTCCACTAGACGAGTTCCATGCCGTCCAGCGGTTTCTGCTCCATTTGGAATAATTACTCGCCTGCGGCGCTCGTCTACTTGGTATCTTTGGCCCTAGTATTGGCCGTCATTGGTCAGGTTCCAGAGAATTCCTCCGAAGAAAGGTTTCAAGAGTTTGTGATGAAGCATGATAGATAAATAGGTCGGGGCGGTCATGAACTGGACAAAATCCTCCCAAAAAGCGGTCGTTGCTCCATGCTCCTGGGCTTATATCAACAGTGAAGATGTATGTGCATCGCGCAGCCGTGTTCGCCGGACTTTTGGTGGCAGCAACTGCTCTTCATGGGTTAAATGCCCACAACAATAGCGCTGTTTACAAGTCCCTGTACTCTCTTCACTCTAATTCCACGCCTGTTTTTCAAAACGTGTCTGGCCAGTCGGCAAATCCCTTGGTCCGCGTGCTCCAAGACTCAAGCCAAACCTCAGGCAGAGACACCCGTTCCCTGGGAAAGAGAGATGAGCTTCCAGTAGGGACTTGTGCACCTGGTACTCCCTGTGTCAATGGGGCTTGTTGCAGTAAGGTGAGCCATAATCCCTTTCCAGCCTCCCTGGACGTCTCTCTCTTACTAGTGCTCAGGAAGGAATTTGCGGGTTTTCGCCCGATGAGTGCGGCGATGACACTTGCATCTCAGACTGCGACGCGAAGGCCGAATGCGGGCAGTACGCCTTACCAGACTCTTCCACTTGTCCCCTGAATGTTTGTTGTTCAAAGTTTGGTTTCTGCGGAACGACCGATGTGAGTGCTCCTTCAATGAGGTTCATTTGCAAGGGAACAGCTGCTAAAATATGTCTGGTAACTAGGAATTTTGTGAGACAGGCTGTCAAAAGGGATACGGTGGCTGTGGCCCTGTTATAGAGCCATCCTGCGGCAGTCAAACCATGACGCGAACAGTTGGATACTATGAGGGCTGGTGTGTAATTCCATCAAGTCAAAAGCTCACGCTAATGAGAGAATTCCAACAGGGCATCTACGCGAAGCTGCGACAAACGACTACCGTCCGATATAGATATTGCGCCTCTGACACACCTCAACTTTGGTAAGACTTCTCACATTCCAACTCTGCCTAGACACTAACGTATTTCGTCCAACAAGCATTTGTATTCTTCCATCCGACCACCTTTCAGATAATGCCAATGAGCGCCAATGATCAGGTTCTGTACCCTCAGTTCACGGGTCTCAAATCCAAGAAGCCGTATGTCAAGCACAGAAAGCCCTATTCACTGCCAAGGCTAACTGTGCCTAAATACAGGTCACTCAAGACGTGGGTTGCTGTGGGAGGATGGAGTTTCAATGTAAGATAACGAGTCAGCAGTGCTCACCAGTATGGTTGTAAGCTGACGCTGTTTCCAGGACGCGACCAATTCCCCAAACACCCAGACAGCCTTTAGCGACATGGCAAGTAATGCTGCAAATCGCCAAATCTTTATTAAGTCACTCCGCCATTTCATGCAGACCTGGGGCTTTGACGGGGTGGATCTTGACTGGGAAGTAGGTATACCTATCCTAACAGAACATATGAATATTTCTGCTGACAACTGGCCAGTATCCTGGGGCAGATGACCGCGGCGGCTCCTCTGCTGATACGGTAAACTTTGCGAAGCTTCTTCAAGATATGAAGAAAGATTTTCAGGGAGAGTACGGTATCAGTGTCACCCTACCCGCGTCTTACTGGTACCTACGATGGTTCGACTTGCAAGGCATGCAGGAAAATGTTGATTTTCTCAATATCATGACATACGACATCCATGGAGTGTGGGACAGCTCCAACAAGCACACCGGGCCATACATTCGCCCCCACACAAATATTACGGAGATCAAGCAGGGTCTTGATCTTCTATGGAGGAACGACGTAGATCCTTCTCTAGTGAACCTTGGGCTCGGATGGTACGGCCGCTCGTTTACTCTTAAAGACCCGAGCTGCAACAAGCCCGACTCCGACTGCATCTTCAGCTACGGTGGTAAAGCCGGGGAGTGCACCAAGTCATCAGGGACACTTTCGAACTCGGAGATCCAGCGTATTATTGCAAATAACAACCTTACTCCGACTCTTGACCGTGAAGCCGCTGTCAAGTGGATTACCTGGGGAACTGATCAATGGGCCTCGTACGATGATGGGGAGACTATCCAGATGAAGATGGCAGAAGGTAACAAACTATGCCTCGGTGGCGTGTTGATCTGGGCGGTTGACCTTGATGGCCTGGATCATGCGAGTTCAAATGACCTGTTAGGTATAGGGACAGCTAATAGTGTTTCTCCTGGGGATGCAGAGACATTCAGGGATCAGAAGGAATCAGTCGAGCGGGCTGCCACTATCGCCAACTCTTGCTACTGGACATTCTGCGGAGGCCAGTGTATCCAGGGCTATACCTCGCACGCGCATGCCAAAGGCCAGGTTCCCAACATCAACGGCGACGTGTCGTGTACAGATAGCACTGTCCGCACGTTATGTTGCGCCCCTGGGACAACTATCGGTACATGCTCGTGGCATGGGTGGAATGGGGTGGGTATGCCCTGCTCAACTGATTACTGTCCCAGTGGTACAGAGATGGTTGCGATGAATAGTAAGTCTGAGTATTTTTCTTTTTGTCATACACTCCAGCTAGGCTCCTTGGTTAGATGCTCTAACCAATTCCGCAGCCAATTCATACATGGAAGACACGGAGCTCCAACAGAATAGCAATCTTACTTGCAACGGTACATACCGGTAATCAGGATGCCAAATGCACCGTGTTAACAAGATCCAGGTGGAGCACAGTCGTACTGCTGTTCCGGATTCGAGCCATCCCAAATCGCCAACACCGACAGCCTATCCTTGCTAGGCGACTATCGAATATCAGACAATGGCCAAACAGAGCTCAGTGAGAAAGCCTCGGTTGCTGAAAATGTAATCGGTGGTCTCGCCTGTGTTCTCGCAGGGCTGGCCATCTTTGCAGGGGAAGTTAGTGAGTCTCGAAGCCCCCAAGCCCAATCTTCTTACCCAGTACCCTTTCGGACTACCTAAAAGAGCAGCTTCTAACATGTGCATGGGTTCTTCGCAGCCAAAACAGAAGCTATTGTACAATCTTTCGTGGGGGTCATCCTTGTGGCGCGGTGTGCCAAAACGTTTGCCGGGGGCCCCGATGAGGGCACCCATGCTCACAGCTTTCAGGACGATGTTATCGGTCGACTCGGTCAGGGGGCTGCCGGGATAGGCATGCAACGCCCCAAGAGCAGCAAACCCGCAGATCAGGGCACGCCGCAAAAGGCAAAGAACAAATTCGGCCGCTACACGCAGGCTAGATATGGGAAAGATGTCAAGAATTGCGAAACAACGTATACGTGCGAATACGGGTTAGGCTTCGACGAGGTAGGAGGTCCAGACGAACAGTTAGATTAACTGAGCTTTGCTGATTTCTGTGTTCATTTGCGATGCAGATATGCGACAATATGCGCTGGGCCATTGAGAAGGGGTTCGGCGGTAATCAAGTCTACAATAGGCAGCTCGGCGCAGAAAACAGGCCCACGTATCAGGAAAATTGGAGGAATGAACGAGGTGAAGAGTACCGCAAGGAAGCAATGAGACCACCTGGATGGTCAGACAATCCACGCGCTCAGCCCCGCTGCAATGTGTATGTATAAACCACATACCTCGCTCTCACCCCAGCACAAACCGAACTCAGTCATTGACGGTACGCCTATGGTAACAGGGAAGAGTTTCCTTTCGCATCACTAAAAGAGTCTGCCGGGGGGGCGTACCAGGTGGTGCGCTTCGTGAACGAGGTAGTTAATAGTGGGCATAGTGAGCTTTCTCGTTGTGATCAACTCAAACATTCTAGACTGCTGCTGACCATTATTACTTTTTCTGTCTGTTAGGCAGGGACTGGGGCTTCTGGTTAAGAGCGGAATGGGCACCATGTAGCAGACTCCGTGAAGAGCAGGGCATAGTACCGCCCGAGCCTCCAATCACCATGACTTGGTCATTCGAGGAAGATGATAAGCGTCTCAAAGCGAATACATTGATACCCCATTTTGTTGAGGCATACGGTGTATGTTGACTGTGAGATCGAAACGAGGACGAATTGATGGCACTGACCACCCTGTCTCCTAGTTTAACTCGCAAGGCGACGTTGAATGCTTTCGTGAGTAATGCAGTTCTTCTCCCTTCACTACCTTCCTGCTCGACTTACGCTTCTCTTTGCACAGCAACCTACTCTTATGACGCAGCGGATGGTGGAATAGTAACCACAACTTTAACCGATTACGGCTTCCGAGCTCTGCCTGATGACCCGTAAGATTCCCATTGGGACAGTCTCAGAACCCCAGCAGCCCTTACCTTTCTCTATTTTCAGCGATCTGACTTATTTGACCTATCCCCCGGCGCAGCTTGTTTTCCTATCCCTACGAATACCCCGTCAACAATTTCAAGCGGCCCCCAACCGCCGATAACCCTGTCGAGATTTACGACATCAACTGGCTCAAGGTCAAGAGAGATATAGCTCTGGGAGTACTGAACCAGACGCTGCCCCTTTCCGCCATCGAGGAAGCCAAACGAGCGGCTGATTTTGCGGCCGGGGGGGATTCCATCCACCTCGCAGAGCCAACCGCAACAGATGCAGCAGACTTTACATTCCCCATGCAAACCAACAAGGCCGGGCACAGCTGGCAAGCTTCAAGGGAGCACATGCCTGCTGAGACAGGACATCAGGTGCCCGAGACCGAGGAAGAGGAAGAGAATGACAGCCGCATGATGCGGAGAAGGAAACAGCATTTGCAGGATCATCAGCGTGGATATGGACATCAACATGGGCACGGGCATCAGTACCCTAGGTAAGATTTAACAAAGAGAGACAAATCAGAAGGCGAAGTGGTGTCTCCTGTTGTAGTCTACCATATATACATCATGGTGTCTTAACAATAGTCTTACACAGATTGACTGCATGGATGGTAGATCAGATTGGGATATGCTCGCAATATGTAAGGCGCCGTGTCTAGGGTCACGTGTCTCCAAAGTCTTACCAAAAAGACCAACATTACTCGCGAACTACTGTTCGCGAGCCCTAGAACCCACTAAGTATCGCACAGGGATATTGCCTCCGGCCCCGCAGGCGCCTTACAGTAAAGATCATTCCTTATATATCCGTATCTATCATATTCATCATAGTCCATGACTATGTTGACTATGCCCTATATCCGAGCCGTCATAGTCCCTGACTATGTTGGCTATGACCGTAGTCCCAATCCGTCTTAGCATCATATCACCCGATATGATCGGTCCGGCTCATCGTTCCTCCGCTGTCATCACGGCCGAGGCTGCGGCGCAGTGGGTTCATTGGCTGACAATGACCGTGTTCTCTGACATATATCCACAATCCGCAAATTGCGGATATGGTATGGACTTTCATATCCGCAGCCTAGTTTAGACGGGGTCTCTGCTGAGCGTGGTTTCTCTGTTCCGCGTTCTGACCCACGCTGACAGAATCCTGAACCACGCTCAGCTATGAGCCCTATGGCAACAGGTTCATAGTGTCAAGGCATCCAATCTAATAGTGTCGAACTTTTATTGTTCAGCCAAAAAGGATATCAAGACTCAATTTCAAGCTGATACAGTAATTTTCTAGGTCAATAAATCGCTTGTGAGATAATAATACGATGAAACCTGCAGATCACCCCGCTTGGAGCCTAGTTCTCAGGCCCGAACTGGAGATACATAAGCAGCCTCTTGCCCGCAGTTCAGGCGCCTAGCTGTGCATTTACCTGTTCCTCCAGTTTTCACTCGCAATCTATTTACTATCTGAAGATGACAGAGCGACAGGCCCATTTCCTTCGTCTCCCCTACAACATTCGTCGCGGGATCTACCGTGATCTGTGGATGATCGTTGACCACCGGTCGACTCTGCCTTGTTTCTACTATGGAGAGTGGTCGTCGCGCGAACAAAAGTTGGTTTGGGAAAATAACATGAACACTTACATCCCCAATCAACTCTTCTACGTGTCTCGTGCAATATCAGAGGACGCACGTGCCATGATATACTCCGAAAATTACCTGTGGTTTCATGATGAAGATCGCTGGGGTGGGTTGAAGAGGCTGCTAAATCTGAGTCCGCTGGGATGGAAATCACTAAGAAATATTGTTGTCACCATTGGTACCAAAGGCTGCGGATGTTGGTATGATGTAGGTAATAGGGCCCCGATCACGGAGTGCCATGCAAATGCATTAGAGATCATTGAGAATGACCGTCAGCTTGAGTCATCTGGTGTTCTTTCCACGTGGAGATTGATATGCTCCAGGTTGGCTGCCTACCACACAGAGGACAATAAGCTCGAGCTCCATTTGGTCTGTGGTGCTGCAAGTCAAGAGACTGCCGCCAGATTCCTGGCTCCGATTCACGATCTTCCTCGCCTGAAAGGACTTTCTGTACGCATGGGCCCGTATAGGAACCTTGATCTCCAGCAAATAATCATGACAACTATACGCCAGAAAACACAGTACTCCCCCCAAGATCCTAAAGGATCCTTTCACTTCCAGAGACTTCCTCGGGATATTCAAATTTGCATCCTTGAATATTCCGGCCTGATCGCACCAAAGGCACTCATATCCTGCTTCCCCGGCGAGCCTTTTATCCCTACTGACTGTAGGAGTTTTGAATGTGGTGCACTCCCGGAGCAATATTTCAACTGCAAAGACTGCTACTGCCCATCAACGCATACAGCATTTTCCACCGTGTATCAATGCTGCACTCCAACTATTCCACACGCGCTATTTCTGGTCAGTAAGACGATCCGGGAACTCGCCTTATATATCTACTATGCCAGAAATGTCATTGAAATATGGTATATGCCTTCAGCAGGTCTTCCTGAACCAGTCAATACGCCGTGGGAGCCCCATACATCAGAATTCCTCTCCCGTGTCCCTGAGCACTCGTGGGGGAATCTCCGACATATCCACTGGGTATTGCCTCACATGCCGCCAAACGCGTTTCACACCAATAGTAGGGAGACAGACGACTGGATGAACACCCTGAGCACACTATTTCAGGCAGTTCAACCTTCTGCAGGTGCTATAACTTTGGAACTGAGCTTCACCCGGCCCCCTTGGGCAGAACTCTCAGTTGATCCCAGAAGGAACAATAAGGAGTGGGCGCTGTACAGTCGTATTTTGGAGCCCATCGCGCGCTGGAGCAGCCTTGTGAAAGATCTCTTTGTTCATATCTACTGCCATTGGTATTATATGGACAAGGACACTCGGTTAGGTCCTGAAAGGTCACTAGAACAGAAAGTCATGGGAGCAGAGTATGATAGTCTATTGCAGGGGAAGGTGTATCCAAAACATTTTCAGGAGGTTATTATACCGTCCGGTACTGGGGGGGATTATTGAAAGCCGGTTAAGTCCACTCATTTTGATATGCAGTCAAAAATACCGCTGCCTGCCTTTCCTTTTACTTTCTGTACCCTGTAGACCTGTCTACATGTCCTCTTGATTGGCCATCTAGAAAAGGTCCAATACTCCAAGACCCTCAGGCCTCCTCTGATGAGCGCCAACTTCAGACTCGGAGGCATCTTTGCCTTTGCCTATAGATAAGAGCACCGCTAGCACAACCTGACCAACCCAACAGTATCCAGCAAGTGATGTTGATCATCCCTCAGGCAACCACATAAACCATGTTGGTTCTGCATTTGCTCACCAAAATTCCCAATACTATATCCATGTACAATGTTCAGGCACCAAGCGGTTTGGGCTGGTTTGTACCTATCAAGCCATAGAATTTCCCGTCTTATGCATTAGTCTGCATCCTGCGCCCCCACAGATAACAAGATACAGAAGTTGGTCCTGCATGAACAGGATACGTGTTCCGCTCTACTTGAGGAGGTAAATGCTTCCGCCTGGAATCATAGTAGACAGGATGCTAAACTTTGATGTTGGGTTAGGTTGGTGCAGGGGATATATGCTGCAGCATCGTGAAACATCGTAGCCTATTTTGCTAGATTGTTTTATTTCCAATATGCACCAATTATATGTGCTCCTGCCTATATTATTATTGGCTGCAATCTCAAACAGGCTGTTTGTGAGTCGTCTTTGGTAGATCATATTGGTGTAAGAGCATGATGAAGCCAGATAGATACTCACTGACAGAGACAGACATATAAGAGGATATAATAATCTTTCCTCGAAACTGTATCTGGGTATACACTGATCTGCCACAATTCCATAATATAGAAGCAGAACCTAATAAGACCGCCTTTTTTGTTTATCTCTACCTCACTGTCCACCATTATCTTTCTTTGCTATATCCCCAGTCTACCTTGTTTGGCTATTCTTAGCAGGCGAGCCCGTCAGCCACCATGCGTTTTCACTCGAGGTATATGGCCTTTGTGGCCATCATTCTGGGCATTCTCCTGCAAGTCACTGCGAGAGCAGGTATGTCTTTGCGGCACCCATACTCATAATTCTCGTCGTATGACCAGAGCCCTAACTAACACGGCAACAGTCCCAAGCCAGGATAAGGGAACCCCTACCATTGCCCCAAGAGTGATCATCACATCCCCCAAAGTCCCAGTCCCTCACCCACCAGTCGTCGGCACAGTCCCCAAGCCCGGTGGAATCCACGCCCCTGAGCCCATAAGTCCGAACCCGAACCCAAAGCCTGAGCCCAAGCCCAAGCCTGAACCGAAGCCAAAGCCGGAGCCAAAGCCGAACAACAGCCCAGCCTGCAAACGAGCACAGGGCAGACCATGCCCTATCACTAGCACTAGCCTTGACGACCCGACGTTTTTCACGGCGGCCAATATGCATACGGCAGGGGACGGAAGAACGGCATTTGGGTTCGTCGACTGGCAACCTCCATTGAGTGCCTTGAGGACAAGGGATGGACAATTAGCATTCCGGAGCAGCATAAGAAGCCTAGCCCGAAGAATCTACGATGGCCTCTGGCGCGACAACAGCGTTATTGAGAACCCCGGCACGAACCTGGTTGCGGCACTTCACGTACCCGGAAAAGGGGTGTATCTTTCAATGATACACCGGGGGAATGGGGCGCATGATATCATCAACAAATGGGCAGATGTGGCGCCCAAACTAAAGGGCGCTGCTGGTATCAGAGATCCATCCTCGAACGGTCCAAACAGGCTACATGCTGAAGACGGAGCCATATATCAATATGAGCTCGCTGCAAAGGAGAGTAATACCGTGCTCCCGGATGAAAAACTTCCATTCCCATCTTCAATCCTGGTCTTTGGTAAGAGATCCACTGCCGAGGACCGCCATGCCCGTGTGGTGCCTCCGTGCAATCAATCTAGGAATCCCGGTCGAACTTGGCCTTGCGATTCAGTGGTCAGAAAGCTGGGTATTACTCCAATTACTAATGTGGAGGCAGCGGATAGAACGCCCTAGAGGAAGGGGGTGCATATTGCCATCCATCCATCCTGAATGGAACCCCCCCCCCCAAGGTGAGGAACGTGTAAGGCGCCTGCGGGGCCGGAGGCAATATCCCTCTGCGATACTTAGTGGGTTCTAGGGCTCGCGAACAGTAGTTCGCGAGTAATGTTGGTCTTTTTGGTAAGACTTTGGAGACACGTGACCCTAGACACGGCGCCTTACAATTTACTCGCGAACTACGGTAGGAGGTTTCTGGTTCGATCCCGGGCATGTTCGCGCAGAAATGGGATTTTTCTGATGCCGGGATGGATTAGTAAGCCTGAAAAACCTGCTGACAAAGTATCTTATGGCCTCGCCCGCGGTTCCGCACGCTAGGGCCCAGGGATACTTTGGGGGCTAGACACTAAGCTGTTTGGTTGCCTAGGGCTTGCCAAGGTGCAAGGCCCTGCAATGGTAGTAAAAGGCATGGACATGTCTGAGCCTGGTACTCTCTAGATGGCCTTCAGGGTCGAAGACCTGCGAGAGGGGGGGATAGTTGTAAGGCGCCTGCGGGGCCGGAGGCAATATCCCTCTGCGATACTTAGTGGGTTCTAGGGCTCGCGAACAGTAGTTCGCGAGTAATGTTGGTCTTTTTGGTAAGACTTTGGAGACACGTGACCCTAGACACGGCGCCTTACAGAACGCCTCCTCTCAGTCAGTGCTCAGGGTTTCCTGATGCGTGATATGCTTACTCAGACTCTGATATATTTTTGCTTTTCTGCCTATTGGTATTTGATGTCCCCTTGATGTTGGTTTTGTTGTTTGATTGGGTTGACCCCCCCCCATGTGCTTCAGGTCCAAGGGGCTCCCTTGTGCAGCTGTCATGCTGTCCTTACCAAGCTAGTGCAAGTTATACTATTGAAGAAGATTGGCCAACAGATGCCTTCTCAGAAAAGGTGTCGGCAGAACCTACGCTTGAAAGAAACTGCTTGGAATACTTTAGTTTGCGCCAGTGGTCATAATCACAATGCAGGCTGTATAGGTGTATCCCAAACCCCATCCAGAGGTGGCTTTCACACTAGTCCAGGTGAGGTGCAGGAGATTTTTGGTCGCGGTATTATCTGTATTCAACCTAGGCTGCGGCAAGATCCGCAATATCCATGGATATCATGTTATCCTCTCCGCAATTTGCGGATATGGTATGGACAACTCCCTCGGGGTTGAAAAACCGGGTGTCCGGTGGGTTTTCTCGCCCGCTGATTCGCAGATCTGCCGGGTGATCAGTCAGCCGTGCGTGCTCCCGCCCCGGCCCTGGTGCGTGTCCTGAGTCCCTGTGTATGCTCTCTGCCTCGCGTGACATGGACTGGATTGGCAGATCAGGCCGCCTGTTCAATGGTTTGACAGTTCGACAATGTGATGATCTATCAATTCAACAGTTTGACACTTTATTGATTCAAGTATTTGCTAATTCATTGAATTGTCGATTTGACAATCTGGCAGTTCGACAATCCATTGATCTGGCAGGCCAATACTCTATTGTTTCAACAATTCGACGATTCGAGTATTCGACAATCCACCAATTCGGCAGTTCGCCAATCCATTGTTTAAGCTATGGAAAATCAACTGTTTGAAAAGATCCCAAGCTTGCACATTATTATTTGCCGCCAATGCCAGTATGCAGTACGCCCAGCAGAGGTAGAACAGCATCTCAAGCAGAAGCACCAGTTCCAGCACCAACCAGCTATCCAGATCACAGAGGCAGTTCACCAATGGGAGGATATTGAGCAGGCCAGTGAGGCTATCTATATCCCATGGGTATTAGAACACCCGCTGCCCATATTACCATGCCGCCCAGGAGGTTTTTCATGCCAGCAGGATCCCACGTGCCACTTTATTGGTTCTACCATCAAATCCATGCGGAAGCACTGGAGGGAGATCCACCAGTGGTCCCAGCACACCCGCCGCGGCCGCGTTGGTCAAAGGGAAAAGGCCCAGGGAGAGGCAGAGCTGGCGCGGTCATTTACTGAGGTATCATGGCAGCAGGTGTTTCCATCTGGCAAGGGATCCTATTATGTCCATATCCAGTACCCTAATGGCCGCCAGAGCCCGCCACCACCAGCCGGTCACACCGAGCAGGTGGTGGATCATATGATCACCACGTGGGAGCAGGCGCAGGCTGCCCGGGACCAGCAGGCGGTTATCCAGGCGGATCAGGCCACGGACGCGAACCCATGGCTGCGGACCACAGGCTGGGCACGCTATTTACAAGAGGTGCACCAGCAGGACCTGCTGCAGCTGGTAGAGGCGCCCACGGAGGATCCCCAGTCCGCCACCGAGCAGGCGGTGCAGGCAATTTGGAATACCATGGAGCAGGTGGCCCGGCGGAGCCAGCAGACCGTGCAGCGGTGTGGTGCCGGCATCCGCATGGAGGCAGTGCGCACGGAGCCCGGCCAGACACCCTACCGCCCACTGCAGGCGTACATGGATGAGACTAGTATCCAGAAGCACGTGCAGCCATGGCAGCAGATATTGGCATTTATTGCGCGCACGCAGGCAGAGCAGGCACAGCAGGGAAGCCACGAATGGCGGGGGCCGCTCCCGGTGTATGGCATGACGCGGCGGCAGCGCCAGAAGTGGCAGACCTTATGGCAGCTTGCCATGCCAGTGCCAACACTGCCGCGCGGCCGGCAAACTCGGATGCGGGTGGTCACCAGGTTCCCTGGCGCTGGCCGGATGTTGGAAGAGGCAGCGAGCCCGGGCAGCAGCTCCAAGAGTAGCACCGAGAGTAGCACTGGGGAGGAGGAGGAGGGATATCCCGCCGCGGTGGAGGCGTGGAGAATGTCCCCCATTGAACAGGCGTGCTTGGAGTTTTGCATCGAGCTGCTGAACCAACACCACCAGTCCCATGAGTATGAGAGCGCGCTGGTGTGCGCCATGGCTGTGCAGGGATGGGGTGAGGCAAGCTGGAGAGATCCAGACAACTATCCACCTATTTTATCCCGGG
>JAPDEK010000214.1:0-15105 GCA_027569065.1 Aspergillus cavernicola
ACACTGAGGTGCGGAATCTTCACCTCGCGACAGGGATTTATCCCATGGTGTGCTTAGTCAGTCCTGGACTGACTAAGCCACAAAGTATGAGGTTGCGAATATCTATATACATCGCTGAGGCCTTACAACTTTATATTTAATGCTTGTTTAGCATTAAAAATAAAGATGTATTTCTTATTATACAAGTGCACCACTATCAGTTTGCTTCAGAAATATATTTTAACTACTATATTATAAGTATTTTATAATATCTATTGAAACTAATCTTTAACAAGATATTTTCAGTCAATACTAAGAAACCTAAGGTGATAATATATGAAGTATTGATTTATAATTTAATTTCTTTATATCTTGAAAGTCTTTATATTTAAAGACAAGAAGAATTTAGAGATATACCAGAACAGCTGTAAATAACAGTATTTTAAGAAGCTGAATCATCAAATTTATATGTCTGAAATAGGAAAGGCGCGGAGAAATTATGCATTTGAGGGTTGATGAGGGTCAATGTGGGTGACCCTCAAGGGACCCTAGACCTGGCACTCACCCGCCCCGCGGGTCCAAGATCAGGAACCTCCACCCGCACCTCAGAGGGTCAGGGTCCAACCTCACCGACCCTGACCCTGACCCTGACCCTCTAAGGGTCCCTTGAGGGTCACCCGCATTGACCCTCATCAACCTCAAATGCATAATTTCTCCGCGCCTTTCCTATTTCGGATGTATAAATTTGATGATTCAGCTTCTTAAAATACTGTTATTTACAGCTGTTCTGGTACACCTCTAAATTCTTCTTGTCTTTAAATATAAAGACTTTTGAGATATAAAGAAATTGAATTGTAAATCAATACTTTGTACATCATCACCTTAGGTTTCTTAGTATTGACTGAAAATATCTTGTTGAAGATTGGTTTTAATAGATATTGTGAAATACTTATGGTGTAGTAGTCAAAATATATTTCTGAAGCAAACTGATAGTGGTACACTTGTATAATAAGAAATGCATCTTTATTTTTAATACTAAACAAGTATTAAATATAAAGTTGTCTTAGGCAATTAACTAATTAGAGTCTTGTTTAATTCTCTGCTAATTTAGCTTATCTCTAATTACTCTAGATCTTGTATAAAAGAAGATTGAAATTCTAGATTATTAGACTTTAATATTTTCTATTAGAAAAAAAAAAGATAATATAACTTGAGGGTTGATGCAGGTGACCCTCACTGACCCTCAGGATAACCCTCTTTACCTGTATATACCCTCTATACTAGCTAATCAGACAAGATAACCTTAGCCTGATAGAATAGAAGATGATCTATCAACTTTGTATCCTCTTGCAACCAGGGTAAACTAAATTTCCCTGTATAATAGCTTTTTTCTATTTATTTTCTGTAAGTCCTCTTCTTCAGAGCCCCTACAAACTACCTATGAAGTATGTCTCAACTCTTAGATAGATATCCCTTCTTAATAGCTGAGGGGGTTAGACTAGAAGATCTCTTATATCTTGTCCTGGATAACACTCTTTTCTCAAGTCTATTTCTATCTAGTCAACCTTTATTTAATACAACACTTGATAATTCCTCTGCTTCTTAATCACTAGCATCTCCAGCACCAGAAAACCTTCAGCAGATTAAACCTGACCAGATTAACAAATATCTATTGTATAAAGCAAATATAAGTAAGGAATTTGTGGAGTAGTAGCTTTAAACTGACTATAAGAGAAAAAGACAAATTAATTAGGATAGAAGGTATCATGTAACCTGCTGGGAAGGCTTTGATCAAGTAGCTAATATAAAAGATGGAAAGCCAGGTATTATATGCAAGCAATACTGTACAGTTCTTGAATATCCAGCATCAGTATATTCTGGTACCTTATTGATGAATAAACACCTTAAAGAGCCATAATATCAGCAAGAGACAGGCAAGCCAAGCATCCAAAAACTACTTGTACAAGCTGTATGTACAACTAAGATTATCTCTCTACTTGAAACTAACTAATAGATAATCTACTAGGGTCAGAGAGCACCTGCCCAAGTATTCATGCAGAGTACTTGGGAACAGAAGCTTCTAAATCTAGTTACAGTATTATATTTATCTTTTCTATTCCTTGAGTATCAAGAGTTCCATAATCTTATTTTGTATGCATGACTAGCCCTAACAATACTGACTATTTCTTCTAGAAAGGTAATCTGTATAAGACTTTATGAATTTGTTACCAAAAACTAAATAACTGCTCTCTGAAGCCTATCACTAGGCACAAAGCTATCTCTAGTACTTGACTGTTGGACATTACTATTCCAACAAGCATTTATAGCAATAACAGTCTATTTCCTTAATCAGAACTAGGACTATTGTAAAGTCCTTCTTGGTTTTGAACCACTTTCTAGTATATATTCAGGGGCCAATCTTAGTAAGGTTATTGTACAAACTCTGCAATAGCATCAAATCCTTGATCAAGTGCTTGCAGTTACAACAGACAATATGTCTAATAATACTATACTTATAGCTGTTATTAATAATATAATACAGGCTCTAAAGCTTAATACCAAGTCCTTAATTATCCAAGTCCCTTGTATTGCACATGTGATTCAGCTCAGTCTGAATAATCTGCTTGAGAAGATAAAGGCTTTACCAAAGAACAACACCACAGAGCTTGAGTGGAAAGAGGATCATGTACAAGCTCTATGTGCTTAATAGTAGAAGCAAGAGATTGCCAATATACTAAACAAGGTTAGTTCTCTTACTTTCTATTTATACAATGATTATACTTATATCTATGTATCTAAGGTTCATAGTATTGCTGTCTATATTAATGCAAGCCCTCAATACCATGCTGCTTTCTATAATCTTTAACCTAACAAGCTAAAGCTTGTGCCTATCCAGGATGTATAAATATGATAGAATTCAACATATCTTATGCTTTGCTGGGCCAAGAGACTCTAAGCAACTTTTGACATATTCTGCTCACAGTATAATCAGCCTTATTTTGCACTAAACACCAAGAAGTAGTAATAAATTAACTATCTACTATTTATCCTGCAGCCCTTCTTCAGATACACAACAGTTATTTATACAACTAAAGATATAAGTATTTACTTAGTCTTTAGTTTCTATAATAGGCTTTTTAATTATCTTGAAAATTTAATCTGTCAACTTTAATAGAAGAAGATATCTTGGAAGTAGTTAATACTTTCCTTGCTTGAGGCTGTGCAAGAGAAGCTATTAAAGTACTATACTATAATAGATAGTATTAAAGATAATCTCTATACAATTGGTACAATCCTAGCACCAGCAAACAAGCTCCAGTTCTTCTTAACTAAGGACTGGGAGTCTGATAATCTAGAGAAGGACTATAAAAGGATCTATCATGAGAGTCTTGAGTCTTTCTTTACCTTGTACAAGGAGAAACATCCAGAAGAAAGACTATAATCAGACATAATATTATCAATGACAACAATGACTGATACTGATCTACTATTTGAAAACTTGCATGTGTCACTGCCTCTGCAGCAGAACAAGCTTACAAGGTATCTTGAAAGTTGTACATGCTCTCTTCTCTTCTTACTAAATAATACTAACTCTTTCTTTTAGCAACTGTACAAGGCTCCTCTCGGGTCTTTTGGAAAGACTATGAACACAAGTTTCCTGCACTTGCAAGCCTTGCCCAGGATGTTATGTCAATCCCAGCAACTAGGGCAGGAGTGGAGCATCTCTTTAACTCTGCTCAGGATATCTGCTATTATTAACAAGGGTCTTTAAAGCCAAAGACTATCCAGGATATTATGCTATAGATGTGTACAACAAGATTTGACCTCCAAGAGCAGAAACAGCTTATACTACAGGAGTATCTCTTACACCAAGAGATTGCAGCCATGACAGAGGCTAATAAAACATAGCATGAATTATTTGATCTGATCAGTAATACCAAGGAAGAGATAGAGGATATAGAGTATAAGACAGAGGGTATACAGCCCCTGAACACACAGTCCCTTCAATAGTCTTGTATAATAATACTTGACCTTGAAGATAGAGAGGCTATAGATTATGATAAGTATGATAACAACAATAATATAAACTCTCCTTTGCCTGATACATAGCAGTGTGTATCTAGTAGAAAGTACAAGCACTCAAAGCTACTTGAGGGCTATATACTTGGATCTTAATAATAACTATACTATTTGATTCTCCACATCCTATGTTGTTATTTGTATGATAAAGAATGTAATTTCTTATGATTTCATCTCTTGAGTCTTAATCCTTTACTCTACTGCTGTATTGAAAGTTACAAATGAATACATAGAAATCCTCTCTAAATCTACATAATTTATGCATCGCAAGCAAGTCACGTTTTCTACCTGTTTGTCTTGTTTGGGGACCCTGAGGTTCACCCGCGGGTGACCCTCTTGAGGGTTGGACCTCTAGGTGAACGACCCTCAGGGTCGATAACTCGGTCGCTTACCCACCCGCGGGACGGGTTGGGTGGAGGGTCCAGAGGGTCACCCGCGGGTGAGGGCCAGGTCTAAGGGACCCTTAGAGGGTCAGGGTCAGGGTCAGGGTCGGTGAGGTTGGACCCTGACCCTCCGAGGTGCGGGTGGAGGTTCCTGATCTTGGACCCGCGGGGCGGGTGAGTGCCAGGTCTAGTCAGATAAGTAAGCCAGCGCGGGGATGGTGAGGTTAACCGCGGTTAACCTCGCCGTGGCCGCATCAAAGCCGCCTTAGAGCCTCACGGAATCACGGCCCGTACCGTCTTCAAATGATCTTAGCTTTTAGAGAGGCAGAAATCATGTGAGGCTGACTGGACAAGCTGGACAAGCTGGACAAGCTGGACAGACTGGACAGACTGGGTGGACACCTCGGGCGGGAAGCAACAGAGGGTCACGTGTGGTGACTCCTAGAAACTACTCCGCGGGAGTCAAGTGAGGGAGTATGAGTCTACCCTGGGAAGCAACTCCTCAGGAATCATTGTTATACAAGTTAGATGTGAAGCCAAGGAGAAAGTTGAGTTAATAATTGCCAAGCTTAGAAAGGACTCTAGATTTAGAAACATACTTAGAGAAGTAGTTCTGTAATAGCACGCAGGGGCCTGATATCCAGGTAAAATATATATTTTAAGATTCGACTTGCACTCTATCCTGAATCCCAAAAATACAACTATAAATAGCACAATTTGATATAAAGAAACAGTAATTCTAATCAAATAGAGGCTCTATTTAGTATTTATAATCTGATTTCTCTTGTTTACACAATAGTTATCACAAAATAAGAGGTTTGTATTGGAAAAACTCGAACATGTGTTTAAAACAGAGGGTAACAGGCTCATGTAAGCTTCATAAGTATCATGCAGGAAGCTCAAAACTGATAATTAAGCAAGAGTTATGCTAGTGCAGCTGCAGTAAGGTTAACCGCGGCTAAACCGCGGTTAACCTCAAATTTGCGGTGATGGTGATGGTCATCAAATCTCATGACCATCACCGCAGATGCGGTGATGGTTATCAATCCTATAGCCGCGGTTGCGGTTATGCCGCAGCCTATACAGGCCCTGATCTTAGCATTACCTTTATTTTTCCAAAATGCCCTCCGCACATTCAACTACTGCTCTAAAGAACTTCTATAATCACTGCAGACCCTTGATCAATTACCAGCGGATTAGTTAGCTGGCGGCTTCAGACGGAACCCCCAAAGAATTAGCGCTAGAAAGCAGCGCTAGTAGTAGCCTAGCAGACTGGCAGTGAGCCCTTTTTCCTAGGGTTCTGCTCAGAAGTCTGGTACTACTACTACTACGACGTGGCGCCGCAATCTCCGGTCTGCATAAAAACCCTGTTAGCGAGGTACTATGCGGGGATTCTTCGGCTCAAATACTACACTCGTTAATCTAAGAGACCCTCATTGGATGTGACCGACCACCTGCGACGGTCGAAGTTCGACCTTGTGACACGAGATTGCAATATGACAAATTCCGTTCTTTCTTGCCCGGACTAGTCTTTGTGATTCGCCTCTGTGGTTGTTCAAAAAACTGATATTTTTCTAGTTTGTGGTGGAGTCAACCTCGGAGCGTAGCTTTTCATCGGAGTACCTGCGCCGGCCCTGTTGGTCATGGCGGGGATTACACGGAATTACTGCAGTTGGCTGACCACACGCCATATGCTGACTACGCCTGAGTAGGTAGTACTAGGGTAGACGCCTAGGGGTAAAAGCAATTCCTCAAACATAGGAATTGAACCAGGTATTATGACGGGGCTGTTTCAACGCAGTACTTGGGGCGCCCTCTGAAGTGCCTCGTCTTTGTAAGAGGTGGTTGTGATGCCTTCTCCCCCGGCTGTTAGCCCAGCACACATGCGCATCGGCGTCCCCCTGGTGTAAACCACCGGTATGCGGTTAGCGGACCGCGAAGAGGAACGCCATACTACTAGAACCTAGGTACTCTTATCAATTCCGGCAACTCCATCGGCAAATGATACAAATGTTACGGACTGCTCTAGTAGGCGTTAGTGCCTAGCCTAGCCTAGGGGAGAGGGTTTCATTTCCGTGGTATCAGTGATAATATCCATAGCATGGGTCGAAATCCTAGCGCGTTGTCCTGAACAGTTACTGGCTGGTGCCCATAAGTGCGCGCGTAGTTCTCCTAAAATATTGTTTCCGCTTGTCTGATCACTATTGCTCCTCTGTTTATTTGATCTCTTTTCTACCTGCCTGAAAGGAGGCAGTTGTGCCACTGATTACTACATGGCTCAACAACCTGCACATACCAGGGCAAGCCCTGCAACCAGCCTTGGGCGCACCTTTTTCTTGCTTCTTTTCCTCCTTGCGGCTTTCCTGCTATGCGTTCGACCGGCTACTTCTCTGTATACGCCATTACTGCGCCATGACAAATCTCTGCATGAGAGAGCAGAGGAGAAACTGGTCTCGCGTGCAGATCCTTGGGCTGACTATGGACCACTAATAGACAAAGGGCGTTTGTTGCATTGTGCTATGGTTGCTGACCAGTAAACGGCAAATGATCTCTTAGGTGATGACAAGGCGGTGGGGAGATGGACGGACTATGGTGATTTGGTGCGATATGGGTGGTTGGAAGAGGAAGGCAGGAGCCCGGATGCTAGCATGGCCCAGGATGCCCTTGGGACAGCAGGTGTTTTTCAGGAGCTTAGTATTGATGCAGGCCAAAACGAGAAAGTCCGATTTGATCACAGTGAAACAGTGGTCATTGATGGGAAAGAATACAAGGTGAATATAAAGCCTTCATGGTTACTTTTGACTGCTTACTTACTTGTCTCCTCTAGGAAACCGCGGGCTTTTACCAGAGCCTTTTTAATGTTGACTCTGGGTTGATTGTTGGAGACGAGAATTGCAGCCCCAGGATGGCGCAGAAGGGTTGGCCAGCCGACGACTATGTACTACTAAAGCAATGGTCAGATGTGGTTTTCCTTTTGTGGCAGCATGTTGCTGGCAGCAATGCTCGAAGTCTCCAGCACCACATACAGTGCCCAATTTTGAATGATGATACAAGGACAATCATGCGCAAGGCTATAGGAGAGGATGACAGTTTCTCTGACTGGGACGATTTATTGCTGTTGCAGGAAGGAGGAAGAATGTTTTGGCCAAATTCCCAGGAGTATTATGCTCTCCTTGGCAGTCCCAATGGCTTTGGTATTGCTTGGTTGTTGATTCAGCATAAAGCGCAGCTGGGCGTCAAGACGGTGTCTGAAATCACCGTGTTCGGGGCTGATAGTGAATTGTCACTCTACTTCAAAATCGACTCTGTCCAGTGAAGTTACGGGGTTTGTATGGAGAGATTTGGCTGTGTATGCTTTCCTTGGTTTTCGGTTACAATGTTAGATTTATTGGAAGTCCGATATATATTGCATTGAGTTGCGAACTGAAGATAACATTAGCGCCGGGCATGCTGCTGTCTTATGACTTCTTCCCAATCTTGTTGGGAAAATATAGAGGACAAGGCAAACCACAACGGCATCGGATTTCCCCTTGTTGGGTATCCCAGCGCTTGCAGCCTATCTTCTTCCCAGAAGGCCAGGCCATATGGACGAAAGATGGACAGATCCAAGTACCGAATTGGAGAATGGACCGATACCTTGCTTCGCCACAGACAATTGTAGCCCCGGGATATTCCGTGCATGGCCCTGTGCTGCCCTTCGTCCCATGTCTCTTTGTCATCTATCACGAGTCTATATTGTTGGCAGCAGTGACTTTCCTCTCTTAAATGTGGAACAGAGCGCAACCATGACAGCAGATTCTCACGGCCGCCTGCCTGATCATCTAACCAAAGGAGAATGGCTCTCAGATGCTCTATGCGGCTTGTAAGGCTCTTTTGAAATCTCTCCCAGAAGGTGTCCACATTGTGGGTTGAGAGGATGTCTGCATGCTGTGATATCTCTGGAATAGTTGGCGACTCTGCGAGAGCCGCGCGCAGCTCGTAAAACACCAAAACATGCAGCAGAGAACTGACTAGTTGTTGTTCCTCCAATCTCGTGAGGGGACCGATATCAACGGGGACATACGGGATGCCTTGTGGGCGTTGGCTCGGGTCGGTCGGGGGCCCGCGATTGATATACTTTCCTACTCGCATTCCCCCGCCTTGGGCTGTAAAATCCCTCTGGGGCAGATGCTCGACCGGGAGTTTCAGACATTTGTCAATCATGGAGTGGAAATATTCATGAGCGACACATCGCAGTCGTGTCACAAGGCCAAGCAGCTTGAAAAGCACAGCTGACGGTGTTGATGGCGGTATTGCCTTGAGTACCGGTGACTGTTCGCGCAGAGGCCGCTCCCCGACGTATCGTAGACTCTCGATTATCTCTGCGTATGAGTGCACAGCATCTGTACCGATAGACTGTCGGCTCCATAGAAGAATCACTAGCCTGACCAGATCGCGAATGTAGGGCAGGAGACCTCTGTCGCGAGAGGGTCTAGCCATGATTGCATCAATAATTTGCGCAAACAAGTCATTGTTTTCGCTTAAAAATGCCGCAACACCCGGCGATGCACTATACAGGCTGTGCAGCGAGAACAAATCCGGGAGACTCGACAGAACATTTTTCAGAGCAAACCAGGGGAGTCGACTAAAGGGATCCATCTTCATGCATCATTAGCAAGTGCAATGCGAACTTAGGAAAGTTTTCTAGGCGAGTTTGGGGGTGAGGATACTGGTCAATGATTTCTATACTAGCCTTTCTCGAAGAGGGGCAAAATTGCATGTAATTTCCGGGCTGAAAAATGGTGAATGCTCCAAATATGAATCCAGACCTTTGGATCCATATATGTGTATTTTCGTTGGCAGCGCATCCCTTTGTCCAACGCTTTTGACCACGCAGATTCTTCCTGTTAGGGTTAGCAGCTAGTTCCATGCACCAGGGGTCTTGCAGCCTACTAGTGCAATGTAACAACGTTGTAGTCAGGGATTTACCTGGAGGTTATGCATCCGAGTGTTCTGTCCCCACCTGGAAAAATTCTTCCCCTTCCGAAGCTAATTCCAAGCTAAGTGTTGCCCTAATATTTAGCGTGACACCAAGGTATGAACTAACTGCCCAACCATGGTTCAGTAAAAAAAGGCAGTCCCACTCACATGAGCGCCCCCGTGGATCCATCTCTCCATGCAACCTCGGAGTAAACAAGCAATAGATATCCTATAGCATAAGTGCTACGACCGTATCTCGCCTACTCTTACTCCTTTGAGATAGACCGAGACTTATCTAGATGCTCTCCTATATCCGCCAGATTACCAGATTTTTCATATCCAGACATAGTATCCAACAGTGCCCCCAGAGACAATTCACTTCTCTCGCAAGATCTACGCACATCCCTTGTACCATTCTCTCCCTCCAATGGCTTTCACCTTTTCTGCGCTCTGAGCTCTCCTGCTCTGCTCGCTGGCTCTGGCAACAGCATCAGCCAACTGCGTCTCTGAGATCACCCATGATGAATTCGCCTCTTTCCACGGCGCCCCCATCATATTCAAGCTCGGATTGCTCAACGCCACAGCGTGCGGGCAGTTCTGTGAGAAGGTGCCGGAGTGTCAAGCGTGGACTTATGTGGAAGGAGGCAGCAAATGCGATCTCTACTCATCGCCTGCTGTCTTGACCGATTCGATCCAGTGCTTTGTCCATGGGCGTTGTGATGAGAAGATTGATCAGCGAGACTAGAAGTCTGTGAGGCCTTTGTTGCTGGATAGCCTAGGCTTGCATATTATAGCCTGGTAAATATTTGGCTTTTTCAAGTGGTTATCCTATCTAGTCCTATCTGCTGATATCAAGAACTGCACAGGCATGACCCAGTCCATGGATACTATCTGTATCCTACTTTAGTACTTGAATGGGTATATTATCATGGATAGGTACCTCAGATATTAGTACTACAGCAAAGGCTAGCTATGTGTTATATAGCCATGCTGCTCTCTTCTCTACTTGGTCTGGTCTTAAGAAGGAATACCCAGCAAGTCTTCATGTCTTCAGGTACTAACCTCCACACCACCTTCCTGCTGATTCTCAGTTTCCTTGATGGCTAAATAGCTGAATGCATTACTACGACCTAGTTATCTTCCTCAATACCATTCTGCAATGTTACATACATAATCTTGAATTGTTATTCTTGTTTTTGTCTTCACAATAGGTCCTATTACCCATGGTTATGTTCATGTCATCAGCTATACCTAGCAGATGCCCGCCAGATCACTTCTTCTTGAACACACTCACTTATGGCTGGATTCTGTCCTGCAGCCTGCGTGCTACGTCAATTCTCTGCAATACTTCTGTGTACTGGGCAGAAGTCGAGCGCACTGTGGAGCAAAGCACGAAGGACCTAAAGGCTCTTCTCACTCTCATAAGAGCTTCATCTCGCACCAAATCTAGTCCTCCGACCACTAACTATCCCACTATTTTTGTATCGATTACACTAGCAGTTCATCAATGTCAGTACTCTATCTGAACCTGCAGGCTCTCTATGTATAGTGCTCGCAGGATCGGCCTGGGGCCGGTGGGGAGGCGCTAACCACATCAGGCTGCATTCATGCCTCAGGCCGCAAACAGTGGAGGTCAAATTTTACGCTTGGCAGGAGCCTTTCAACCCTGGCCCCTCCAGCCACAAACATCAAACACCACGCAAACAAATATCATACTACTACTAAAAAGGATGGCGCTTCCAATCCTCCCACCAGAGCTTATCCGCCACGTCATAACCCAAGCATCTCCGCCGGATTGGTGGGGCAAGTATTGGCCCCGGACGCGGTCGGTCGACGATGTCAAGGCCTTTCTTGCTCTGCGGCTAGTGTGCAGTATGTACCTATTGGTCCGGACCAGTCCGCTCTAGCGGCGCGCGACCTCTAACATATATATATAGAGGAGTTCAATGACATGGTCCTTGATTACTTCATGAACCAGCGGGTTCTTGTCGAGGACTTCAACTCCGCGTGTCTTCAGCTCAGTGACCTGCCAACCCCAGCGGCGATCCGATTCTGCCGACGGCTAGTCACTCGGCATGTGGAGCGGAGCCGTGCTAGTATTCGGGGGAATAAGGCATCGAACAAGTTTGCGGAGGGGATTGTAAAGGTTGTGGATGTTGCTGTTGACGCGTTGCGAAATAGTGAAGATGATGAGGTTGAGAGGGCTAGTCTCCGCGAAACTTACACTGAGGGCGTGGCCGCCGCTGTTATTGGGTTCGCGGACATCTCGAAAGCGCTACTCCAGGGGATAGCTGGTAAAGAGAAGGAAGCGGAGGACGGTGAGGAGACCGAAGAGCGTGGTGGGGAGAACGAAGAGGATGACGACGAGGCGGACTATACGTGGTCCGATCCACTGACCATGGCGCTCACTGCAGCGGGGATGCTTTGCCGTGTCAATGACATGAAGACTCTACTTAACAAGGGCGCGGACCCCGAGAAGGAAGAAGAGGATGGATGGCTCCCGCATGTACTGCACGGCGCTGCAATTGGCAGCAATCTTGATGTGATCCACCTCATCTGCTCACATTACAACGACAATAATGTTTCTGGAATCAGAATCAACTGCCTGCACACGGGCAACAGCGCGTTGCATTTCGCCGCACAGTACGGACACCGCGAGGCAGTGCAGTTCTTCCTGGACGCCGACTTCAAGCCTGATGAGAGAAACAAGTTTGCTCAGACGCCGCTATTTCTCGCTGCGAGTGCCGGGCATACTGATGTGGTGAAGGCGCTGTTGGAGCTGGACTATGCGCGGGCGGAAGCGAAGATGTTTGGCCCGGAGGCGTCACAGATATCGGACGAGGAATACCTCGAGATGCAGAGCCCTATAGTTGACGTTGACACGGATGATTACCGGGGACGAACTCCAATGGGCATCGCCGTGCAAAGAGGGTTTTTCGATGTGGTGGAGAGGCTAATATGGAGGGGCAAGCTCGAGATTAACTATCAAAATGCAGAGAAGCACAGGATGATATATCTGATGACCGCAGCCTTGATTGGCCACGAAGCAATTTTCAACCACCTCCTCGGACACATTGATATCAAGAAGTGCTTGAAAGACGGCAGCAGCCACGGCCTCCTGAAACATGCGGCTGTCGGTGGCAATGAGAATATCATGTGTAAAGTCCTGTTGTGGCACAATGTCAACATCAACCTGCGCGGCGAGGATGACTCAACTCCAATCATGTGGGCTGCACTGTATGGCCATGAGTCTATTGTCAAGCTGCTCATTGAACATGGCACAGCAGTGGATCTGGTCACACGCCAGTTGCATCTACACATGATGAGATTCCTGGGCGTCCTTGACGAGCCGGACGCCAGCGTGCTCGACAACCAACTGCTGGGGGCAATGACCAGGCAAGTGACAGTGCTAGTCGGCGCATCTGCGCTTGATGCTGCCGTCCACGGCGGGCATGTAGGCATGGTCCGGCTTTTGTTGTCGCAGCAGGGCGTCGACATTAACCAGCGTGACATGGATGACCGGACCCCGTTTGCCAATGCGGCTCTCACAGGGCATGAGGGTGTGCTCAGACTCCTCCTCGCGCAGGGCGACTCGGTGAACACGGAAGCACAAGATAGGAACGGCTGCACATCATTGATGCTTGCAGCGCGGACTGGTAACAAGAGTATGATCAAGGTTCTCTTACACGAGGCGCGCGCGGATAGTAGCCGGGTGGATAACAAGGGGCGTTCTGCCCTGGCCCATGTGGCTGAAAAGGGCCATGAAGGTGTTGCGAGGATCCTGTTGACAGTCATTCAATCCAAGTGAAGGGTTGAAGAAGCTTTAGACGTGGCGCAGACTCTGGAGATGTGTGTGTTTCTGGCTTCATACCTGCAAGGAATGCCCGAGGAGGGGAAGGAATAATCAATTGTAGAGAGTATAGACTAACACTGAAGATTCTTTAGACTAGATCTATGAATTCGATAATGCAAGCTAATAACATCCTGGCAATATTCGGATTAACCAACTGCTACACTAAGCCCCTGACATCGTAATAAAATCTGGAAAGGGACAGAAAAGAGAAAGTAAGAGTGCCGCATATCATTAAAACAGATCTGCGTGGCCATCACATTAAGTACTTGGGTTTGAAACATTCCTTGCATCATCCCCTACATCCTCCCCCGCCAGCTTCAAAGCCTCCTCAAAATCGCTAAGAAACAACCAGCGTCCTGCCTCCTTCAACCCCTTCGCCTTCCAATCATTCGCCATCTTCGGAAATAAGTCTAAGATCCCAGGTAGTCTTCGCCAAAACCCGCAATGCGGGTCAAGACCTCCAACCCGCACCCGAACCCAACCCAGCGGGTTATGATTCTAGATTTGAAAACCCGCAAATAACCCATCTCAACCCGAATTTACATAAAATGTAGGTCTTGGCGTACATAATTCAGCTGATTCATCTGTATTAATTACTGTTATTTATGCATGTTCTGGTTTGAAATTTGCTTTAATTATCAAGTTCTATTGATTTTATTTGAAATATTAAGAAACTCTTCTGTATGCTAATTTGTAAGTAGTTTCTATTACTTGTTTATATATTTTTATATCAATATAGCTATAGTGTTATAGTAAAAATATGAAAATATAGAAAATAGGTTAGTCTAATATAAAAATATATCTTTGATACTTACCAAAGGTAGTATATCTATGTCAAGAAAATATTTTCTTTTCATAAATTTATCTTCTAATACCTCTATATCATATTTACTGATATCAAATAATTTCTTATATACCATATATCTTACACTTTTCTTAAATAATAGTATAATAAAATGTAGCAGCTGTAGAAAATAATTGAACATGTTAATTAAGAATCAAGTTAGAAAATTTTGAGGGCTGAAAACGCTTTCGCGGGGTGGGCATGGGTTATCTGCGGGTTTTCAATGGGTTTTGCGGGTTATTGGCGGGTTATTGATGGGTTCTGCGGGTTATACCTACTTAATTTATCTAGTGCCTACCAATTATATAACTGGATTATCTTAGTCTAACAATAATAAAATAATTAGTCTACTATATCCACTGCTTGACTTCTACAAGTAGTATTGGTAAGTCTCACTTCTCTTCCACTTTTCCTCTCTTATTTTTTACTTATTTCACAAGATAATGTCTTAGAGTCAGCATTCTGATATATTTCTCTTATTACTCTATGATAATACAGATAGTATCCCATACCTTGCATCAGATCTGCCACAGATATCTACTCCTGAGCCTTCCAGTAGTCAGCAAATATTTGACCCTTTTGACCAACAGTTTGCCCGTCCACAGCCTCGCCTATTAATTCCATCCTCTTTCACGCGTGTTGGTCCAGATCGAAGAAAGAACTATGTTTTATACGATCGTACAATGCATACTGAATGGGTGGAATGTGTAAGGCGCCGTGTCTAGGGTCACGTGTCTCCAAAGTCTTACCAAAAAGACCAACATTACTCGCGAACTACTGTTCGCGAGCCCTAGAACCCACTAAGTATCGCACAGGGATATTGTCTCTGGCCCCGCAGGCGCCTTACAGAATGGTGGATTGTGACTGACTATAGAAAGACTAGACTTGTTAAACCCAACCCATGAAACCCGCCCCAACCCGCCCCAACCCGCCAAGAACCGGGTCGGGTCAGTGACTTTAATTACCCACTGGGTTGTGGGTTCTAATTTACTACCCACAATCCAGTG
>JAPDEK010000215.1:0-14590 GCA_027569065.1 Aspergillus cavernicola
ATATAAAGCCCCTAGATAGCCAGCTAGTTAGTTGAATCAGACCTCATCTCATCGAACCAACGTACCTCATGGAGCTTGCCTCTATTCGCCCGTTTCATCTGTCTCTCTATCATCATTTAGTTTGACCTCAATCCCACATCTCGGGTGACCGGCTCAACACCTTCCGCGAAGCATTCTTGTGATGGAGTCCCTCCAGGGTTTCCCGGCTATAGTGTGCACCTAACCCGGATGGACTACGCAGCAACATGATATAGTGAGGGAGTTGGAAGCTGAATGGGATGGCTACAATCATGGTTTACATGAGGTGTTGGCGGAAATAAGGGAAGATTTCTTTGATATCTAGACTTTCTTCTCTCCATTCTATGTCTGTGATGTTCTCTATTCGCGAATAGTCTGTCACATGCTCTCCCTTCAGCCTGGAATTCAGTCTTGGTGGTGTTACTTGTCCTATTTGTTAGCTCAGCTAGTGGTCTAATCTGTCAAGGCATCCAATCAGAAGTTATATTTAATTGAATTCGAACGAACTAAAGGCGATATTCGATAGAACAACTCAGTTGGAGAGACAACTGGGGATTACACGGAGTTTGATACAAGGTGTGAGACGTCCGCTAGCGTCCTCTAATTAGGAAGGCGGTGAGCCCAGCTCCGCGGTTCCTCCAGGAAGCCGTCTGATACGACCCGACGGCATATGACTCTCAGTATCATCGATGACGTACGTAGGTCACGAACATAGGGAACATAGGGCCGTGACATAATCAGTCTATTACTTTGATTCAACATTATTACTATGATTAACCCCTGAAGTATAACACATGCTGGTAGTAATTGAACCACACAAAAAAGTAATATTAAAGAAATAAAAGAGCGTGACTAAAGCTCCAAGTACCAAGGAGGAATAATTAATATATAGAAAGCAGTGTTGAACCAAATTACCTACCAATCTTCAAGCAATATATAGCTGCAGCTTGTATATCCTGCTCTTGGAGTGGAACTTTATTCCATGTTGATGGCAAGGCAATTCCTCTTCTACAAGGCTTTATTAGCTTCCTATCTTGCAAGAGAGGGGACCATGTACATTAGCATATCCTTCTTATAGATCATGGCCTTGTCTTTATAATCAATGGTTGACTGTCGAGGATGGATCACCAGGGGCCCCTTCTGATTCTTGTCCCAGATCCTCTGCCATGCCGCGCCACAGTGGTTGACTTGATCTACCAGAAAACTGGTCTCTTCCACTGTCCAGGGGCGTCGACAGTGCCAGGATTGTCCTGTATCCTGCTCTGCTGCTTGGAGGTCATCCATGGCTGCTTCAATCTGCTGCTCTATCCGGCCTAGATATGTGATATCCCGCGCTGTCGAGCTATGCCTTCTAGTTGTTGCTACAGATGGCAACCGCGCTAATGAACTTTCCCGTGGTGTTCCCCCGTACCGCGCCACCTGGGTCTCCACTGAGGGAAACGCTGCCGTCACTGTTGACTCTGGGGTACGTGTGCGGGACACACTTAGACCCCTCCCCCGACTTGGTAGCGGTGTGGACTCTCCTGTGTGTGCCCGATGGCATGGCATGGTTGGTGTCAGAGAGGTCCTGGGCTGATGGTGCCTCCCTAGTGCTCGAGAAGCACCTGAACGAGATGGACTGGACTGGTTCTGTTCTAAGAAGAGCCTTTCTTCTCTTTCCTGCTTTGGATGTCTGTGCATAATCTGGGATGGTGGTGGCATGGAACCTGCGGCGGTGCTAGGGGAACCAGTTGACATGACCCTAGAGGTTGGTTCTGGTTGATGAAAGGAACTGGCAACACTAGGCTGCTGACTGAGAGATTGTATGTGGCTGCGGTAGCCACCCGAAGTTGGCGGCCTGGAACAAGACCCTGACGTGGGTTGATGGTCCTGATCTTGTTTAGGTGTCTCCCGGAGTTGCTTCGCACTTGACTGTGAGCTGGACTCCTGATTGTCCCCTGGGCTGTCACTGTCAAGGGTCAGGTCAATCACCAGCGGACGCTTTGGCTTTGTGTGCCGGGGCCTTGGACTCGGGGCCATGGCTGACAACTGCCGCACTGTCTGGACCAGGGGCAACGGATGACTGTCTGACTCAATGGAGAGGATGGATGATCTACTGCGCTGTTAGCTTATGTCCCCACCCCCCCTCCTAGGCAAGAAAGCGGTCCAGGACTGTTCTTTGAACCTTTTAACTAAGAGAGCTGGCAGCGCGAGGTCCCTGGGCTCTTTCTTCACTGTCACCTTTGCCGGACAAGGTTGTTTCAGTTGTCCACCACCAGGTTCCTGTTCCAGCTGTTGTGTATTCAAGGCAGAACTAACTGGTATGAGAGTCTTTGGAGGATGTTGTATCAAAGGCTGATAAAGGGGTTGGACCGGGGGAGACCTCGCGCGACTCTAAATGGATTTTATTCAGTAATTAGTTGAATTTCTCGGCAGAGTACATGTGAAGGAGACAACCTGTCTGTGGAATAAGACCTGGAACTGTTCCACTGCTGCCTCATCTTCTGAATCTGGTATTTCCAAAGCTGGGTCTGCATCACACAACTGGACATAGTTAACATGGTGGATCCCGGTAGGTAATGGGGACACCATATCTTCGGAACGGGACCCGAGCGAAGCATTGGACATCCTGTGTCGAGCCATGGTTGATATCAGGAGCTGTCCAGGATTCAGATCTGCTGTGATTTAAGGACCACTGTCATCCTGTTCAAATGCTGACTCTGGGAGAGAAATCTATTTGCTATAGATAGGTTCTCCTGAGTCTGAGCTAAATCTAATCAGGTTACCTGCTCTTACAGCAAGCCCCTAAATCAAAACAAAACTGAACCAAGATTTTCAGGACTATCTATATTACTGAACCTATTCAGGGAAGCAAACTACTATACAGCAATTGTCTGGTCAAGCAGGTCAAGATCAGGATGCCCCGCGGCAGGCCAAAAACATATTCATCACTGCAGGAGCGAGTAGATGCGCGCAATACTTGCTACTGTGAATAACACCAGCAACCACAAGAGCTGGTCAATAAACTAAATTATCATGTATTTATTAACTATAAAGGGGATATCGTGACAGTGACTCCAATTACACCTGATCCTTTGACTGATCTGTCTGATGCACTTAATCTTTCACTGGTTGCTGAACCACTGGAACCCGATCCTTCCCCTGAACTGGATATTATTGAAACTGCAGATGAGGATGGCGACATATCCTTGGATAATGGATCAGATAGTATAGAAGATATCTTGATTTCTCTGTGATAATGACTATACTAACTTAGTGAGTCCCCAGTAAGATTAGATTGCAGCTCCAATTCCTCTCAATCCAGCTCGAACATATCCAGCCAACCTCCTTCCCCCTCTGTCATTGAGTCCGTGGAGGAGCCTGGACCCGAAGCTTGACAACTCTCCCAATACCTTGTTGAGCAGCTGTTGCAGCATCATGGATATATCAAGCACCCGGACCCTGTGTCCCCCGCAGATACTGTTACCCTTTCTGACCTGATCCAGAGTGCCTGTCCGGATATTCTCTCGCAGCCTAAGATCCAACCCCACCCGGTTGACTGGGACAGGGTGCTGCCGCCCCCCGCGCGGCGTGAGCTCTTTAGTGGAATCTGATCAGTGCCCCGCGGCTCTAGTGAGACTCTCTCTAACCAGGATAGTCAGACAGTCCCTGCCCTGATCATGGAGGACCTTCCCCCACCAGTGATTGACCTGGAGGCTGACACTGTACCTACAATTGATGGCCCTTTATCTATTGTCTTTGACATTGACAGTGCCGGTGGGTTCCCCAACAGTCTTGAAGTAGCTCGGCAAGGCATCCATTGGATAGCAGTTTGCCCCCCTGTCAGCAACCTGACCAGTTCCCTCCATCTCAGTCCTCTTCCTGTGGAATTCTTCGACGCCGAATCTGAATGATAGCGCGCCACGCGGGTGCCGGTGCACCGCATCCCCCATCTCCCACTAGGTCAATTGGGCGGGCCAGTGGCTATTGAGATGTACCTTCTCTTCCCCCGCCTCTACCACCCATCTCTTCACCACTGGGTGATTTCAGATGAGCAGTGGACGCGCTGGACTGACCGAGTCTTCATGCTTGCTGTGTATGATGTTCTCCCGGCCGAGTTGATCCAGCACCTGACCGCGGGCGCCAAGGATGCCCAGACCCGCGCCACAGCCGCCTCCACGGAACTCACCACCCAGGGCAAGGATCACGCCCGCGTACAACTGCTGCACTACTTTGTCCCACCACAATACCTCGGACTGCTCTGGGATCGGATCCAGTTTCATCTTGAGCAGGGCCACCACACCAACCTCCAGGGGTGTCAGATTCTGATCACGGCCAAAGACCTCAAGATGCAGTTTTCAGACCCTTAGTGGCCCCGGATGTGGGACTGGTTCTTCACGGCCTGGAACAGTGCTGTTGATTGGACCTTCCTCCAAGAGGATTTCTATGACATGGCCAAGGAGACAATTACCCCAGAACAGAGTTTCCCCTTCTCTGAGGAGGTTGCTCCCGATCAACTCCCACTGACCTTGACCTGGTGTTGATGCTGCCTGGAGAGCTATAGCTGTTGGTTGCACCAGTGTGCCCGTGAACTTGGAGAGACACACCTCCCCTGCCCGCGCACGGACATTCCTGCGAACAAGATTCGTCCACTGTCCCCGCGGCGGCTTCGGTCTCGACAGCCCTCAATTCAAGTAGTTGTCCCGGCTGCGTCTCCAACAGCAGAGACAGTGTGTCCGGACCGCTCCTCCCCTGGTAGCGTCGCCAGGGCCGAGACCCGCCTGTCCACCTCTGACGCCCCCACGGGGCTGCTGGAGCCGAAGCCCTGTTGGAAAGAAGTCTTCTACCCGCTGTCCTTGACCCGGGACATGGGCAGCCTCACCATTGAGCCTTGGTTCGGGCCACGGTCCACGCTCCGCGCGCACGGACTATACTACGCCCAGCTGTACAACACATCCAAGGCGGTCTTTGCGGTGGGGAATACATACCCATACATGAACCCGGGCCTTGACACTCTGGCGCTGGACGCTGGGCTGGTTCGGTCATGGCAGCACATTGGGCGGGCGATCAGCCATTCACCAAACACAATCCTCCGCGCGTACCTCCACACCAAGGTGCGGTGCCACACCGCGTTAACATCCTGTCATAACAATTCATACGGGACACGGGAAGAGTACCAGGTGAGTGAAGTGCTTCTGCAAGCCATGCATGAGGAGATGACAGCACATTTGCGGCAGGAGAGCCGGATCCATTAACCAGTGGCCTCACTCATCAACTCAGGCACTGTCCAGCTGTTCTTTATCCATCCCACGATGTTGGTCCTGGCTTGGCTGCGCTGGAATATGAACTGGCTGTGTCTTGGCTTTGAGATAGTCTACACCCTCTAACCCCACATGGTGGTTCACTGGGAGCATACACGAGTGATGATGATGTTCCTCCGCTGCCTGGCATTCATGTATGGTGGACAGGGCCACCACCTCCGGCAGAGCACGGGGCTCTGGGTGGACCGCCAGTTGCGGCCACCGCTGGAGGGCTCGGATGTGGAGCAGGTCCAGGAAGGGATGGGCATCGGGGACACCCTCGCGCAGTACGGGTATGGATGGTTCCTGGATAAACTGGACTACCGGACAATGACCTTCCGGCCACCGCACTGCACACACCTGGTCTTCAATACGCCAAGTCTTCTCTCCCAGTACTACGCGCGGTACCGGGATCTCGTCACGGCCAAGCGGGACTATATCCTGTTTCATGACATCTTTGGCTACCTGGAGCAGACGCGTGGGGACCTACCTCGCGCTGCGGCGCTGCTTGATCTGCTGGTGGACCTCTGTCTCCGCGCGTTCCGACAGGAGGTTTTCCGGGTGTTGGATCAGGCAGGGGTCAAGCAACCACTTCGCCGGAGTGGACTGCGCGCCGCGCAGCAGGGCGAGGTGCCCCTCACGGCCATTGGATTCCGGCAGGTCCTCAGGCGGGCGCCGTTGGAGACAGAGTTCCGGTACATCTCCAGCATGAATGCCAAAGTCAACGAGATTGGGGTGCTGTTCGCTTGGCTCTGGGGCTGGGCCGGGGACAGGAATAATGGGACATGGAGGCGCAAAAACTGGGAACACAAGGCATACCGGCTCCTCTTCCGACAATGCTTTGAGGTCATCATGCAGATATTTGGGCTGCGGCAGGCGCGGGAGTGGCGCGCGACGCTGCAGTATCGGTTTATCCGCACGCATTGGCTCCTGCCGTATCCCAGTGTCAACGCGTTCTGGTCGCGGGTAAGCGGGCTCAGCAGGACAGGGGGGCGGAAACCGCTCCAGATGTGGGTGAGTGTGCATCCATACGTGGCGGCATACTACCGGGACCACCCGCCGGTGCACGGAGTGATTCCTGCGGCGGAGCTGGATCAGCTTCCCGTCACGGGGTGGCACCGGTCCACGCGGCCCAGCGAGCTGCATATTGCGCTGCCGGTGATTCCGGGTGACCCTAGTACTCCATTCTCCACCGCTCGCATGACTGGGCCGCAGGCTGCCACGCCGCAGGCTGGGCTTCCCTTCCCAATGATCCGTGTTGTGCCCAGCGTGATCACACAGAGTGTCCTAGGATATGACCCGCAATGTCAGTACCTCGCGCGTCATCTCTGGCCACGGGCGGACGGGAGGCATGATGACCAGGGATGGTTGATCCACGGGTTGCCGGTGTTCAGCGAGAAGGTTTCATTCAAGTTCCAACACCAGGCCCGGCAGGTTCGTCAGCCAGCGGGGTCGGAGGGGGAGGCGTTGACCTTGCGGGTCGATGTCCCCGTTGCTGTGGAGGATCTGGAGGAGGATTCCGACACTGAAAACCTGAGTGTGCAGCGGCAGCGCGCAGCACGGGATTACCAGACATTCTTTGAGTATAATCGGTGGGTGCAACAGCACGTGGAGAAGTACCAACGGTATCAACGCCTGTTTGATGAGGCCATGCAGCAGAAGAATCAGCCCTATGCAGAGGTCTCCGCGGATGAATTTGCGCGGCAGAAAGCACATGACGTCGCGACAGGTCAGAAGGGCCAGGCCAAGGTCCTGTCCGCACTTGGTCAGGTGTCACAGGCCATGAGCCAAATCTACCAGGAATCATTACTCTAGTGATGGATGAGGGCCTGTGTTTTTCAGTAGATATATATTGTTCAGATAGTCCTTGCAGCGAACTAGGTCTGTTGGGTTATTCTGTGAATGAAAGAAGTAAGAGGATAATTGTAGTCCAACAATTATCAAGTGGAAATAGACTTGGTATACTTTGAATAGTAACTAGCTTGGTATTCTGAAGATAATTCAGATGTATGAATACTAGCCTAACACCTATCAAAGACACTCATAGTTATGAGCCCGGTCCTCTATCATTCCTTTACTCTTTGAAGCCTTGATATTTTCCTCTGTGAAGCTATACAGCTGTCTACACGCGTCAATTGTGCTCTATTTACCTGATTATCTTTTCAAGCATACGCCACGCTACCCACGTCCGCTATCAATGTTATGATGGAACGCCATTCTGCCGCGAAGGTCTCAATTGTCTTGAAAACTCGAGATGATTGGCAGAATTGGATTGAAGATATAAAGTCAATTGCTTTATCAAGCAAAGTATGAGGATATATCGACCCTAGCAAGGAAGAAAGCAAGCTAGAGGAGATCCCTGCGGAACCAGAGATCCCGGCAGATACTGCAACATCTGCACAGATCAAGATCTTTGATATTAAATACAATTGATACCAGAGAGTTGAGCGTGGAATTGCTGTAATCAGCGGAGCTATCCACAACTCAATAAGTGCTTTGCTAAAGCACTTCTATATCAACAATCGGGAGTCACTGTACAAGGTTTTGATAGCCTTGAAGAAACAGTTTGCTCCCAAAGACCAAGAACTCCAGATACTATTTGACGCTATCAGTGAGCTAGATTGACACCAATCAAGCAGGCCAATCCTGAGGCATGGCTTACCGAATTTGAAAGTGCATATTATGGGATGAAACGCCATGATCTGCCAGAATCGCAGGATATGTACATGATCAGGGACTTCCTTGGTGCAGCAATGAAGGCATCAAAGGAATGGGTAATTATCAGGAGGAATCTGCTTCACCAGTCAGAATATAAGAACCAGACAATTGCTGATACAATAGCAGCTTATTGAGAGTATCTATCTGACAAGATGCTCTACCAAGATACCAAGCTAGATGTTGCATTTGCTGCACTACTGACACTCTAAGGAACTGGGATATTGAACCAATCGAACCAAACAAATCAGTCGACCTTGAATAAGCAAAACCGGCCGCTACCAGCATGTGTATGCGGAGATTGACATCTCTATCAGAACTGTGCCTATACCAAGAGGTCAAAAACAAGCAATTTTAGTGCAGATCCAGAGATTGAAGCACAAATTGAAATGATCTTGAAGAAAGAGAGTCCTTGATTGTTAAAGATAGCTGTCCGGGCAGGCTACTTTCCACTAGGCCAAAAGGTTGCTATGATCAGACCCCATGGTCTGATCTGCCCGGATCATACCTTATATAGCTTGATCCTTGACAACGATCAAGGCATCTGAAGAAGGCACTTGAAGGCAGGAAGCAAGCCACTGAGCAACACGCTATGGCAGCTGTACTGGTAGGATTCTCTGCAACTGAGTATTTGCTAAAGGATAGCTTTATCCTAGATTCAGGCGCCACAGTGCACATTTGCAATGACAAAACGAGGTTCAAGCAGCTGAAGCAGGGCCCAGGAGGGTGCCTGCGTGCTGGAGACACTACCGTGCCAATCCAAGGCACTGGAATTGTTGAGATAGCTCCAAATTGTGGAGGAACCACGAATGTTTTGATATCTCTGCATGAAGTTGCCTACGTGCCAGGTTTTCATATTAATATTGTCTCTGCGAGTCGTATGAAGCGTGCAGGCTATATATGGGACTTCGCAGATGACAGGGTATTGAAAACCGGACGTGAGGTCTGCAGATTGGCAGAGTATTAAGGACTTTGGATAATGGAGCAGAATAGCAGAAAAGAGAGTTCTGAATCGACCAATGAGGAAGCTTATGCAGTGAAGCATTCAGCTAAACCCTTGAGATTGGCAGGCAATGCAGATAGATGGCACAGACGATATGGCTATCTAAACCATGAAGCTATTCAACACCTGCCAGATGCCGTTGAAGGCATCCAGATTGACGATTGCGAAGCACCAGAGAACTGCAAGACATGCAGGTATTCAAGTGCTCCACGCCAGATATCTTGGAGACCAGCTACTCGAGGAACTCGACCATTTGAAAGAGTCCATTTTGACCTTATCGAATTCAATGAGGCATGGAATGGAGACCAATGGTGTACCCATTTTTATGACGAATACACCCATATGCAATTTGCATACACACACGCGAAGAAGAGTGGATGTGTTGATGCCGCAGTGCATCTAATTGCCCTGATTGAATGCCTATTTGGGGTAAAAGTGCAGTTCTACAAGTCAGATAATGAACAAACACTTGGAGGAAACTTCCGTACCTTTACAGATCTAGAAGGTATTATTCACAAAACATCTGTGGTTGCAACACCAGAGCAGAATGGCCCTGCAGAATGCTCAGGGGGTGTTTTGACATCGCGAGCAAGGCATATGATGATTGAAGCAAAGCTACCGCTTGATATGTGGCCTGTTTCAATAAATGCAGCAGCTTATATGCTGAATCGAACGCCGACAAAGCCTTTGGATTGGAGAACACTATACAAAAAAGCCATTGGGAAGCGCCCCAACATGGCAAACCTATACACGTTTGGCTGTAGAGGCTACATACGAGACCAGTCCTTGAATCAGCGAAATAGGACATTGAAGACGAAACCACGAGCGCTAGGAGGCTACCTGGTGGGATATAAGGGCATCGAATATATAGCTTATCTGGGTGCCTAGCAAGCAGCGAATCGAGGCAGCAAGGGATGTTATATTCGATGAATCGAAGCTATACAACCCGAAGCAGCCATTTATGGAGGATGAGATTTCGGAAATGTCGCCACTATCGATACAGATGGCCGAGATCAATCCACATGATGAATGGCAGCCGCTAGCCACAGATATTGAAGAAGATGTTGGATTGGAACACCCGGAAGGCATGGTGGTTGGAAATTCTGAAAGACCCACTCCAAGGGATGTGATTGGTCAGGAAGAAGAGACTATAGGATTGACCAATCAGAATGCTCAAGGAAGTCAGATTAAGGTTATGTCAGGTGACCCAAAACCGCAAGACTACCCTACGCCAGAGTCAATGCCGACACTGCAAGCGATGCCAGGATCTTGGGATTTTGATCAAACAGCACCGCTGGGACGAATCCGAAGAGTTCAGCAGATCAAGTGGATTGAGCAGCTCGAGCGGATTCACCGAGTCATTGGTTGCTCGAATCGCTCGAAGAAGCTACGGAAGCAAATGCTGAGCCAGATATTGACCGCGATGCCACTCTAACTCCAACATCACGCTCAGGGGGTGGAACACAGAGATCTACGCAGATCAGAAGAAAAATAGAGATAGGATCGACCAGTCTCTAGTTATTGAAGGCAAGCGTGAGAGGCAAGCAAATCGAGACCCAAACTATGAGTATAGTAGCTTTGTACAAGCTATTGAATTACCTGAAGTATCTGTGCTAGCATTCTCTGCAGCGTTTGAAACAAGGAAACAGCAAATTCACTGCTCTGAGCTGCCTCCACCACCACAAAATTGGAAAGAACTTTTGAAGCATCCAATGAAGAATAACTTTATACTTGCTGCTAGCAAGGAACATGCTGGATTAAAGCAGAAGGAGACCTTTAAGGTTGTCAATGCTGAAGAAGCAGCAGAACATGAGGTTTTACCAGTTATCTGGGTATTTACCTACAAATTCGATGAAAATAGCAACTATCTGAAAGCCAAAGCTCGGATCTGTGTACGAGGAGACCTCCAAGCACGATCTACAGAGGAGAACCGCGCAGCAACTGCTTCAGCACGTGGGTTCAGGACTCTAATGGCCCTGGTAGCTGCATTTGATCTTGATACAAATCAAAAGGATGCAGTAAACACCTTTTTGAACGCCTTTTTGGACCAGGGGATCTATGCAAGGATTCCTGAAGGATTTAAGCACCCAGGCAAAATCTGGAAAGTCCTAAAGGCACTATATGGGCTTAGGAAATCACCAAGGCTTTGGCAGAAAGAGCTATCATCAATGCTTCGAGAATATGGACTTGAGGCCGTCCCTGAGGAATGCCTCTTTACCAGTGCCCATCTACTGGTTCTTTTCTACGTGGACGATATTATTATTGTCAATCGACCAACCGCGGAGGCCCGCGCAGAGGCAAACCAATTCAAGATAGCCCTCAAGGCATGCTATGAACTAAGATATCTAGGAGAGCTATGGCTCTGTCAGGATGCCTATATTGAACAGATGGCTGCAAAATTTCACCTCAATGATCTGACTAGATGGCCTGAAACATCTCTATGTATAGATATTAAATTGGTCCCCAATGACAAGCAAGCTACACCAGGCCAAATAAATGAGTATCAGCAGAAAACTAGCTGCTCTCTATTGGAATTACTAGGCCGGATACAGCTCTAGCAGTCAATGAGCTATCAAGATTTACTAGAAATCCTTTATCAAGCCACATGGAAGCAATTAGTCAACTTGTTGCTTACCTCTACCATACGCTCTACCGAGCAATTGAATTCAGCGCCACCGAGCACGCAGATGAGATCTATATATGTGCAAGCGATGCTTCATTTGCCAATAACAAAGATAGGAAGAGTACCGGAGGATATCTATGCAAGCTATTTGGAGGCCCAATTGAATGGAAATCAGGTCATATGTACGCTATTTACTGCGATAATTGACAAACCATTAATCTGCTCACCAAGGATACTGCTCAGCAGAGCAAGCTACGCCATGTTGATATCAATAGATCATGGCTACGCCAGGAGGTCCAGGAAAGAAGAATTCGAGTCAAATGGATCCCTACCAACCAGATAACCGCAGATGGCTTCACAAAGCCTCTCCCAGGTCAAAAACACCAAGAATTTGTTCGGATGCTCAATTTGGTTGATGTCAAAGACCTCATTCATGACTAGATTAAGTATGTGCAGCACTCAATTCAACACTGACCACTGAGGGGGTGTGTTGACTATACGTGACCGCTAGTCATACATGGCACCTTCCTGATTAGGAAGTCGGAATCCTAACCTCCAACCACCGAGGATTGTGCAGAGTTTTCTGTCTATTTCCACAGTTCTAAAAGTTATGTCTCTTTGAGCTGCCTCTTCAGGCTAGATTGCTTATTATTGTACGTGTATTTAAATGCCTGCTTGCAGCTAGATTGAGAGAATCAGACCTTTATTACTTGATAATTCAGATGTATGAATACTAGCCTAACACCTATTGAAGACACTCATAGTTTGCTTGATTGTATATGTAGTTCAGTTGCTTGTATATCAGATCACCTGATCTACACTAGTCCCAATCTGTCATAGCATAATATCACCTGATACGGCCGGTTTGGTGTATTGTTCCTCTGCTGTTGTCTCAGCCCAGGTTGCAGCACAGTGCAGGTGTTTTAAGGAGATCATAGAGACAACTAAGCAGGGAATGAACCCAGCCATTCTGAATATTTAGATCTCGAGGTTTACTCATGGCATGGTTAGGGATAGATAGTAAATATATATATATTAAATCCGCCAGCCAACTGCAGGGAAGCGGACTATTACATAGGGGATTTAGTATTCGCCTCCGCGAATCCAGCGCGTCAGGCGCCCCCTGTGGAAATCTACACTATTCCTCCCACCACCTGACAGCCCTGATCCCGCCCAGCACTATCCCGCTTCCCGATGATTTTTATCTATTTTTCCTGGCCCGCGATCGTGGGTGGAAGATGCGGCGCGTGGCGGGCTGTCACTCGATAACCCGGATCAGGTTAGCGCGTGGGTCAATCACCCGCAAGTGGTTAGCGCCCTCGGGAAACCCCGAATTAGCGAACCTTGCATTATCGAACCCCGACTTATCGGACCTTGACTTAGCGGACCTTGACTTAGCGGACCTCGACTTAGTGGACCTCGACTTAGTGGACCTTGACTTAGCGGACCTTGACTTAGCAGACCTTGACTTAGCGGACCTCAAATTATCGAACCTCAAGTTTTGGCCCTTTAACAGCAACTGAACTTGCTGGACTCACTGGCCAAGGATGGCCTAGTCCCAAGTGCGTGAACAGGCTTGTTGGATTTAGGGTGCGGGAGAGAGTGGCTGCTGGTTGGCTGCGAAGCTGAGACAATACTGGTTGGATTTAACTTTACATGCTGGTTGGAATAAGATTGGATGCATATTATTGGCTAAAAGTTTGCAGAGGTTGTTAAGGAAGCATTTATTTATTACTTGATTACTCTGGAGGTTGATCTGATGCATATTGCAGGCGTGGTGTTGATTTGAAGTTGATGAGTTGAGTTATGTTAATTGGGATCCCAAGCACTGGCGCTCAAAATGAATCAGCCAATCAGATGTGATCATGTGCCTGTATTCACTTTAAGTAATAATTTAAGAAACATCTGCCTGGCCCAACCAATCAGTGACTGATTAGATCTAGATGCAGTGAATAACAGTAATACATGGCTAGTATAGTGAATTAACTGACCAGATCAACACCTACAAGAGCCGGGAAGCAGCAGCAGCTACCTGGTTACTTGTGTTTTCCACTGATTTTTCTTTCATAACACATCTTCAGGTTGTTTTTCCTCTTCTTTCTTCCTCTATCTCCCAACTTCTCACCACATCCCACAAAAAAGGTGCGAAATCCCTGCCAGCGACGTGCTACAGCCATCATACTCTGCCAGAGGGATAATCATGAGCTAATCAAACTGCTCTCTTAGCTTCATCACCATTGCGCTCTATTTACTGTTGTTATCACCACTTTCATCAAATACCTGTGAGTCCTCCACCCACACCATAGCGTGTAACTCGCGACAACAAGCTCCTACCACCACCAGACTTTGCTAACCAAAGGACCACAGGCCTTTCTACCTACCACGGCAGTCTCAGCGTTGTTCAGCTGTTTTTCGCACCACTATAACGAAATCTTCTCTCACACTGGTAAGTCCTTGACTAACCGCACTGTACAGAACTCGCGACCGCGAGCTTCTATAGCTGTTAAACTCCATCATCAGCAAGATAACAGGCTTACTGATATACAGCCGCAGGTTTGTTACTATCCGCCCATATTCCATGTCACTGCACCGGTTTCCTCTCAGAGTTGGTAAGTCCCAACCACCTCCCCTTGTATATTGAGATAACAAGCTTCACCTATCCAAAAGGGACTGTGCAAAGGATAGTAGCTAACCTGTCTACTCTTTAGGCTTTGAATCCCGCCAGCATGATAGCTGTCCCCGACCCTACCACTGCACAGGGCGAAATTCCCGACCCCAACCAGACTCAAGACAATCCGGAGGACCTGCTGGACCCCAGCTTTCCCAACTTTGAACAATACATCAACTATACTGAACAAGAGGAGGATTCTCAACTGGAAGCACAACCCAGCTCTGGTGAACAACGCGAGGGTTTACAACCAGAATCACAAAATGATGACTTTACTGCACTTG
>JAPDEK010000216.1:0-14422 GCA_027569065.1 Aspergillus cavernicola
CGGTAGGGATAAATTAATCTCTTGGGTGTGACATAACTAACAATATTGCAGAGCGTTCCTGTCCAAGCCCCTGAAATTCGCCGTGGGCACTGATTGTGAAGAAGTTTTCATTCACAGTGACATACTTAAATCACATTCAACGCCCTGGTTCGACGCCGATTCCGGTAGTTTTGCAGGTGATGAATCCATCATGATCAATGATGCAGATAAGCATATATTTAGTCTTGTCTGCGAGTACTTATACACTGGAGACTACTCTATTACGTTTCCCAGCGACACTCCACCCCCTGAGCTGACTTCTGGTGGAGAAGTAAAGTCGGAGCAGAACCATGTAATCATTCTAGAGGGAAATCTCTTTAGAGACACAGAGACGGTGGAAAAATTTGCGGACTACCTTGTGAGGCGGATTCAGCCACGGCCTTCTGAGGGGTCGCAAGGTAGCTACAGTCCGAAGGAGGATTATGACGAAATGCTTCTCACCCATGCTCGTCTTCATGTTTTTGCGGCAAAATATGAACTGCAGGAGCTGCGTGACATCTGCCTCTTCAGGCTGTTGCATCTCCTGCATGTTTTCCCAATATGTCAAGACCGAGTTGGAGATATTGTTCGGTTATTTGACTTCGCCTTTGACACGGACACTGGACGATGCGAGAACCTAATAACAATGCTGTGTCATTATACTGCTCGGCATATCAGATTGTTCCTGCCCAACAGAAAGTTCCAGACACTTCTGCAGGAACAGCCCACTCTAGCTAATCTTTTGCTTAACACACTCGTTGGTGGTCTTTGAGAATGTATTCGTCAAGAAGAGGTTTAAGGAAGACATTTATGTGACCGTCTGCAGGCAAGCCCAGTGCTGAAATTATATGTGTTAGGTGAGAATCAATACAGCGTTCTCGGAAATGACTATATTCTGGTACCCTCCGTTATATGAAGAGAAAGTTCATCCGCGCATAGTGGGAGAAAACAAGGAAAAGTCAGCCTTTCACTAGACAGTCAATGGATAATTATTGGTTGAATGAAATCCGGTTTCAACAGGGAATCCAGATACTATAGCTACTGCAACAAGAACAACCGGAATCGTATCAGAGAACGGTGCTTCTTGGGATGCCGGAGAGAAATGCATAGGGTTAATGCCCGGAAAATTCTCGAGTAGGAAGGGTACTATAAGCGGTATTGGGTGGTAAATATGGAGATATGGAGCTTCACCTGACTCATTAAATTAAGCACCTCTCCACAACTGGAAAGTACCTGAGGACTTATGTTGGCCGGTTGAGAAATCGCAGGTGTGTCACACTCTGACGACGGTGCTGGTTGAATAGGACCTGCATTTGCCTCAAGGTTTCAATAACATCCCGAAGGCGATTCATCTTATAGTGTAGAATCCAGTAAAGTATAATAACGCAGATTTCATTTCAGGAGCGAGGCGACTGTTTCGATAATATGGGCGATGAGAGTCGCTGGGGTACCCAGCAAGAGCCTGTCCAATCCCGTCGGCTAAATTAGTGGCATTATCCTCTGATTGAGCGAGTCAGCTCCCGCAATATATGTAGCGGAATTTTTCCTCTCTTTCGCATTGCTCACTTAAACAGACTCGCAGTGGTACATTTTTCGGATTTTAATCTTGACATTTGAGAGTATACCTGCGACCGTGTTTTCATATCCTCCAGACAAGCTCTTTGGAGCAAAAGTACTCATGTCACTTGAATTCTTGCCCCAAGAAATACTACATGAGGTTTTCAAACAGGTATTCGAAAAGATCAGCTCTGTGACCTTGACTCTAGCTAACATACACAAAATCTCAGTTAGGGTCCGAAGACCTATGGTGTCTTTTTGGAACATCAAAGGCATTTCGTTACCGCGTTGCCCCGATGCTGCTTCGGAAAGCAAGGATTGAATTTGATTCTGACAGGGTATCTCTGAATGGAAGGCTGTTGCATCCACGTATCGCCTATACTATTTTGATGACATGGGCATCAAATGTACGGATTCTAAAGTATAAATCTTACTATTCCTACGTGCCGTTTCGAATGATAGAACTGCTGCCCCGATTAGTGAATATGAATTACTTCAGGTACGCTAAGAGCCCCAATGCCCGTCTTTCGGTCAGGATGCATGGCGATCGGCCGGCTAACAGTGACCAGTATTGAAAGTGCTCCCGACAAGGAGAGCCTTCATCAAATTCTTCAAAAGGTTACAGACCTTCCAGATCTCCGCAGGTTGAAAGTATGGCGCAGTCAACCGGTTGTCTGGAGACACGATTGGAACTTCCAAAATCTACGTTGTCTGGAGATTAAAGGCCTCGGGTGCGAGCAAGGAACTTTGAATCTTCCAAGCTTTCCTGCTCTACTAGACCTTAGGATGTCCTTTGGCGAAGAGTGCGAATTGCCCCGTCCAAAGAAATTTCGTGTCTACGTGAATTTGTCTCGCCTGCCCAGTCTCTCAGCCCTTGAAATTGAGGGGGTTATTGATGAAGAGATTGATGACTGTCTAGTTTTTTGTGGTGTTACTAAGTCGTTACGAATGTTCACGGCTAAATTCATGAACGGTTGGCTATTCTGGGATAATTGGAAATGTATGAATGAGAGTCTTGAAGAAATAAGGCTTCAAACTTCAGCGGAGAGCAAGTGCTGTCCCACCGAGCTGAGTTTCCCACGTTTAAAGACCCTTGAACTGGAAAACTCCATGGACTGTCTTCCTCTTAATATCGGATTGCCGGTCTTGAACCAGATCAACCTTAAATTGGGCCCTGGGGACTTTTACGCTCTTTCACGCCATCTATCGTCACCGATTTCAGTATTACAAAAGCTACCAATCACCCTGAACGTCATGCATGATGAAATCTTTTTCGATACTGATTGGCAAACAACATTGGACAGGCAAGCGCTAGAAACCCTCGCTCAATTGATATCTCTGTCGAACGTAAGTTTCGGGGAAGATGAGAAGATTATTCTAGAGATGCTATCATCTTGAACTGGCTTGCTTTACAAGATGATGTTTTGGAGGTGGAGTACTGTGTCAGAAAAACAGTTGGCACACGGACTTCGTCCGCTTAACTCTCTTGATACTCCCTTATGGACAGATTAAGCTCTCAGACTCTTGGAGATAAAGTCCCTGTTAGACTTCCATCTTAGAAATTTTGGCCTTGTGTCTCATGGTTTTGGACTATAGCCAAAATATTCGCTTGAATGCTAATTAACTTTTGCATTTCTACAATCCAAAATGCGCATTTCCACTCACCGTAGTCCTATCAAGAAATCTATGTGCCCCCTGGAATCTTGGCCACTGTATGGCTTGTTTTGCACCTCGCGGCATTGACGATAAATTATTGATGGCACAGGTATCGCGCTTTCTGTCAAATCTGAAAGGAACTTGAATAATGAGGAAGACGCACTGGAAACTGCGATGTATCGAAGATCCACGTAGTAACAGCCAGCTTGGCAAGAGACTCTTGGTCCATTTCTATCGCGATAGCAGCAACGATACTGTCAACTCGTTTGTCGTAGGCCTCTAGTCTTCTATCAATGAGCGTTGGAGATGTAGCTTCGAGAACGGAAGTGCCAGATGCCACTTCGGCAAGCAACAATAGACACTTCAGGGCCGGTAGGGCAGCAGGAACAAAGATACCTTTCAAAGAAAACTGTCGAGTGTCAGTAAATTCTCAAAAGGATGGTAAAGCTGTCCAAACATTTCTAAGACAGGTTCCAAGCCTACTGTTCAAGTATCCAATTCTGCTGGCAAACCAAGCCCACACATTTCTGAGCTGCGAGGAGGGTATATTCGTCTGTGTGCTGTATGTCCTGAGGAATTCTTGGTGATAATGCTCAAAGATACTGCCACCAATGCGAGCTCTGAAGCCATCAAATGTCTCTCCGACATCATTCGGGCGTTGCATCATCGGATCATCGTCACTGAACTGCTCAAAACTTAGCGGCTTGTATTTTCCATAAATACGGTTGGTCTCCGAAGCAATGACGGCTAAATCGACTTGACCAAATCCAAGTGGTACTGCAACGATGACAGCGTCATCCAGGCCTTTCATCAAGACATCGACTAAAGGATGCTGATTGCTATCATACTGAATTCGGAGAGTCTAACCGATCAGCCTCGATAAGCAAAATAAGGTTAAGTTTAGCTCAGGAGTGATTGCATACAGATAGCGGCGGATCAGCCAAGTTTGAGCGCTCACTTGACGGCCATACCATGCTCAGAGAAGGCACTCTCTTTTTAGCAAGATAGGCAGTGAATGTAAGAGACAGAAGAGGAAAGTCTCGCTTCAACTGTCGCCATTTGTTCTCTAAAGCCGCAGGTGTCCGTTGTCGGTTGATATCCACTCGCGAATTAAACTCTTCCGCGATGTGAATCCAAGAGAGATTCCAACTCTTGAAATAAATCAAAATATGCTCTTCATGTGGGTAGTATTCTTTATTATGTCCGGTAGCGTTCGAGTCGCTAGACATGGTAATGGCTTGGACTGCGACAATGGGAGTATACAGAGCGGGGGCTTGCAAATTGTATGAGAAGTCGCGCGCCGCCGCCGAGGCAGCATCTAGCAACTATTTGAGTGAAAATAGACCATGGCATTGGGGGGATGCCTTGGAGGCAATGTTGGTTCAATGAACTTTGGTGTTGGTCTGAAAGCGGTTTAGCGCTCTGGTCCGGCCCACGAACCAATGCAGCTGAGTGCAGTAATCACATCGGTGGGCTCACTTCCAGCAGCCAAATACTGGGCATGGGGGGGCCGTACTTGGCTGAAAACAACCAAGGACTATTGCACGGCGAGGCAATCCCACTTAAAGGCATCAAGGGCGATCTCCGGTCCAGAATTGAGATCTTCTGCTTACACACGGAATACAGCTCTTGGGATGCCGGTGATAAACATGGTAGACGAAGGACTATCTTCACTATGGGCTTTAATCAATGTCATCCGCCTCGCTAATGAAGAGGCGGGTCAGCTGCTTCCCCAGCGAGGGGAACTGCTGCTCGTTCCCATTAAGAGTGGACCCGGTGGGTTGGTTAATCAAATCATTGTTCTCCTCTCTAAAGTGGTCCCACCTGAGGCTCGACCCCAGGGAGCTACTTCCCCAGCGTGGGAACAACCCTGGCGAGCAACCTGGCGCCCAAATATAAAACCGGCCTCTAACCCGCTTAACATATGTGAGGAACGTATATAACTCGTTCTGTGCTAGCAATGGCAGATTCAGATAAACCAGTTCAACAGCTCCAAGTGGTGATTCCGACATCAAGCCGAAAACGCAAACGGGAGCTGCAGCAGGAGGAAGCCACTGAGATCAAGGGTGATCTGGAGTCGGGAGCTTACGTGCTTTTGCTCCAGGAGGTTCCCAAGGTGAAAGTCAGTCACTGTCGAGCATGGAACTGCATGATAAAGCGGCGTACTGGAGAGCCAATTATTCGGTCCCCTTATCGTTTCGCCCTGAAGAATATTTCAGATGAGCCCGCCTCTTCATTTATAAGTTTGCTGCCTACCCGATTAATTAGTCCGAGTTACCAAGACCACTGATAATAAATGCAGACCGTATAAGGTATTACCATATTACGTGCGTCGAGTGCTTATTCCCCGATCTCGTCCCCTTAATTCGAGACGGCCACTTGAAGACCGATGGCTGTATATCCGCTCCGCTGGGTAGTCAGATCGACTTTGACTCGTCCAGCCAAGCAATGGAGGACTGGTTCCGCTATCAAGGTCGCACTTTTGAGCTTGATTGTTATTACCAGTTTAAACAGGCACATTATACATGGGAAAGCGATTGGAGCGTGGGTTGGATTGAACACTGTCTGGGCCATACAGAGAAACCCGACAGTAATTGCAATGATTGTCTCATGTTGCCAGGGCCGGAAGAACCCAGGAAAGTCGACTATTTCCCTGAAGAGCCATCGATTATTCCCTTGAGCGGGTTGCTAGCAAAAATGACTGGTCAGACACACATCGACAACTGGTGGTGCTGGAAGAAATAGGTGAGATCTTCGAAGTGGCACGTAATCCGCTATTACGTTGGTTTCTCTTGAGGGAAAGGGACCGGTTGGGCTTGTAGATAATCGTGCATGACACGCTGCCGATGAGATAAGAATCACAATATTTACTTTTCAAGCGCGCAACACTCATTTCCCAAATCTATCTGGAGGGCCACGTTTGATTAGTAATGGATCAGTCACGTCATATCCCACGTGATCCGATTTCATCCAAGTTCCAACCTCCCCCCCTCCATCCAAGGAATCGATCCATGTGATGGTTCTTGTCTTTTGAATCTATTTAGAGACGTGCTGCTTACATTTCTCGTCAGCTGATACATGCGTTTATAGCTTCGTCCTTCTCCTGCATAATCAGACACTATCAGTCAGATCCAAGACCAATGGCGCCACCTCCGAGTTCCGACTCTTGTCACCTCGCTCCATGCTCCCCGGGAAGCTGCGAGGAAGAATTCACCTCAGCCACCAGAAGTTTCGCTACCAGAGCGTCCCCGAAACTTTCACAATGAGTTTCCGTACTCCGACGCAATCAGTTACACTGGAGGCGTGTTGTCTACAGGGATGCGATGTGATGAGTGATGTGATTACATCATTCATCTGCAGTTGACATGTAATTCTATGCAGTGACCAAGTCATACCTGCATCTTCCCCTCTTTTTCCTAAGCTAAGGGTATCAATAGAGGATTTTTTTTGTTTATAACACCTACCCCTATCGTTCCAACCTCTTTAAACACATTCACACCATCCTGCTAACTTGAAGAATGGGGATGAAAAAGAAGGACAAGAAGAACAAGAAGAACAAACCTATTATGGAGCCTACAGCACATTATTCAAGAATTGACTATAACTAAGCGCAGTCATGGTAAGGCCTTCTGTGTATTTATTCCTTCACTGGACGCTGACTTAAATTGCCCTTCTCTGCAGTCCATACATATCAACAAGCATCGTCCGCGTCGTGATCGAGAGCACGGAATACCACATTCCCGAGTCCTATGTTAAACGGTACGATCAACTGAACCGCAGAATTTCGTTATTTCCTCCAACCATCAGACTTGACGATATTGACGTGGACATTGGTCATACCGTGGTCCATTTTCTCTATACCGGCCAGTATGAGACTCTTAGTTCTGCCTTAGATGAGAAAATTTCGCCTCTGGATTTGGAATATCGGCGAAGTGTGCAGACCTACCTTCCAGCGAGGACATATGAGTTGCACGGTCTGGTTAATCTGGCCATCAACTATATTAGAAGCCTCAGTGAAACAATGTCAGTCTTTAAAATCTTGCAGGTGGCACAACCTGTCTTTTCGAAGCTTCCAGAGAGTGAGACCTGGTTTCATGATTATCTCCGACAAAACCTCCAGAACGCCTTGATGCATGATAAGGTCTTGTTCAAGAAAGATGAGCTTCACGTCGCAATCGGAGGGGACCCCATCCTTTATGAAGCTATAATGAAAATGATGCCCGATATTTACAACTTCCGGTTAATGTACGAAAGGATCTTCGGACCCAAATCCGTAGCGAAGGTTTTGGCGGTTGATAAAGAAGAGGTCGAGGAAGTGCCTCTTGAAGCGCAGTGTGTCGGCGAGTACTTGACTGACGAGGCTAGCCCTCCTCAGAGGTGCCCTTCTGATGTTATGGGCATCGGGTCTCAGCCAGACAAAGCAGCAGAGCCAGCTAGTGTCAGTGATGATATTCCACCAGTGCCAGAGCCTATTGATGAGACCTCCTTCGAGAAGAACCCTCATTTACCAGAACTGTCTAAGGAGTCTTCGGTCAATGCAGATGTCAATAATTTCGGCTATACTTGGGGGGCTTTCACTTACAAACCACCAAACTTTGGTAATAAAAATTTATAGCTCTAGGCGCTTTATGCAACTCTCAGATGAATATGCAATCGGTCATTATTCGACACTCGTTTCAGTGCTATGTCTAGAGACATTGTGATGGTTAGATTTGGTCCTTGTTAAATTGTACTTGCACTTCAATCTTACCAATAAATCACAGCTAGATCCGTATGTCAGAGAACACGGACATTGTCAGCCAATGGATCTACTGCGCCGCAGCCTCGGCCGTGACGACAGCGGAGATACAATGTACCGAACCGGTCATATCGGGTGATATGATGCTACGACGGATTGAGACTAGTGTAGATCAGGCGATCTGATATACACGAGCGAGTGAACTACATATATGATCAAGCGATCTTATATGTATGATCAAGGGAACTACGGGTACGGATATATAAGGAACGGTCTTTACCACTGTATTTAGTTTTAGTCCTTGTCTGTTATCTTCGGAATACCAAGCTAGTTACTGTTCAAAGTACACCGAAAGCCATTTCCTACTTGATAATCGTTGGACTACGATTATCCTTCTCTTTTAATCGCAGAATATCCCAACGGACCTAGTTCGCTGGAAGGACCAGTGACATTATCTGACACCGTACTTCATCCCTTGCTTTCCTCTAGATATTCTAGGCGCACACTGTGTCGTCGTCGACGACGCATAGAAGCAACCCGTCTTGTTCACTGGCTGCCCCTGGCCCGCAGATTATATCGTGCCTTCTTCACCTGGGTCGTTCGTCTAGCTTTGAGACAGGAGTTGCCTGTTATTTGAGCTAGACTATGCTTCCTCGGGGATGAACTGTATTCAGATGGCGAATATTGGGCGCGCTGGGTGTTCGTAGGAGATGAACTGCGAGGAAGTTTCAATTTCGCGTAGATGGCCTGAAGGGTGCCTTTCTTCCTGCCGGGAAACTTGGTAGCAATCTCATCCCAAGTATATCCTTCCTTCTTTAATTGCATGAGGCGCTGCCTGTGTTCAAGTGAGAGTGGTCCACGGGCGGATGGAAGAAGACTGCGTTTCCCTGCTACATGTGGGAAGTTCTTCATCGGAGGTTCATCAGCAAGTCCTTGGAAGAACGTAAGAGATTGCGTGAGATTTCCATCATGAACACGAAAACTGGAATATCCAACAAAGATTGGAATCTGCTCCGCATCTCGAATGTCGATTGATAGAATTGTCCCATCCAAGCGCCACGGCCCGTTAGTTAGTGAAGGGTGGCAACTCCTATTATGCCGACTAATAGTAGGTGCAATTTCAACCGAAGGCCGGTTTGCTTCTGCTAAAGGGTGGCTTGGGATCTCGACATGCGAAAACTCGGCAAAGCTCTTCTGGCAATGTTGGTAGGAGGATATTTGTGAAGATGACTGCGCTGGTGTTGGCTTATTAGAGGCAAAAGATGCATCCGCGAGAAGTATAGGAGGGTCGACAATCGGCTCTAGAGGAGTACTTGGCTCGGTAGTGGCGCGCCCTTGCGCCTCTATTTTAGAGCACGCCCCAGCATGGACAGTAGGTGGCTCTTGATTAGACTCAGATTGGCCCTCCGCAATAATTGGGGCACTATCTTCCGTATCCCTGTCCACATGCAGCTGCTGTAGGGATGTTGTATTGTCTGAATCACAAAGACGAGTCCCTTCTGCATGTATGGAACCATTGGCGTTTTCACCTGGACTATCACTTGAATAGCGAGGGGAACTCAAGCTTAGCTTTTCAGTCAATTCCAGACTGGTGATTCCAGGGCGTTGACAAGAATCTGAAGCAAATCTAACACTGTATTGGTCATTGCTAGTTCCTTCATTTTCAACGTCCACTTGAATCTCATCGTCGTTCAAAGTGCACTGCATATCACTATTCCAAAGGGCGACTGATTCGGCGGGTTTCTTTGGGTCATCAGTCCCGAGTGGATGGTTTAGCTCGGATTGGTGGCCTGTAGCGTGGCTGTCCGCGAAATCAAAATCCTGGGCATGTAATATCGGTGAAGGGGAAAGATTCCAACAGTATGTAGCCAAGTCCGGTGCTGACGCAGAGGCCTCTGGAGGCTGATCGGGGTTGCAAACAGGCCCTTGTCTATCAAGACATGAATCGGTTTGAGCTATGCAGGCACCTTCAATTGAAGGAGAGGTAGACTGTGTATCTTGGCGGGACAAAGATGGAACTAATTCTCCAAGTTCCGGGGAGCTGACACTAGCCCCCGGATCGGTCCCAAAAAAAAGGCTGTGCAGCGATTCAACATCGCTTATATCACGTTCAATGAAAGCACCATCATCTTGATCTGGCGGTCGGGTGCTTTCGAAAGTAGCTGTAGAATGGGCTATAGCATCCAACATTAGCGATTTCCCAAGGTAACTGAGATTTCTATTTTAACATACCACGATCCGCGGGCTGTAAATCATAGTTATTGCAAATACTGGACTGGGCAGGAGACTTTTGACTTGTTTGCGGATAGAGCTCTGTGTTCAGTGTAGAGTTGTCTGTCGCAAGCAAGACAGATTGCCGTTTGCTGAAACGCGCCTTTCGAGAGTAACGAGAAGGGTTTGAATTGGGGTTGTAGAAAAGAAAAGTACTCATTTTGAGTCACCAGCATAAAAAGCAGACGGGTAGAAATAGAGTCTGGGCAAAGTCAAAAACCAATGATAGATAATCTTTTTGAGGATATCCTCTTTTATAGCAGATTTCGGGAGCCGCCAGGTTACAACATCCGGGCATACACTCCTCCAGCCGAAGTAGTTGTGGGCCACAAAATCTAATCGATTCGACGTCACCGTGGTTAGCTCATAGTGTCGAGCGCTTCCGTAACCAAGGGCGGGGCTGAGACGGAGAAGGGTAATGCGGCTGTGCTTCCAAGCCTCCAGGCCCTTTCACCATCCCTCTGTGTTGATTCGAATATCCGTCGGGGTTATTGCACCAATTGGCCTAATTTTAGCGGTTATGGCGGATTTTTGAACTGACTAGGACCGGGAAATCACCGGAAAGGGTGATTGCGTGGGAGGAACCAACAGTTGCATTCGCCTGCCCAGAGCCATAATTCGCCTAACTAGGCAAGACCCGGTCAGCACCATGCTGCATTCCAAGGTACAATTCCTGTCCATGTGATCACTTCCATGTTACTTCTCGTCATCACACAGATAGGATACTCCACTTGAATCCAAGTTGTTAGCACAGATCGTTCCCTTAGAAAGAGCTATGCCGGAAAGCGGCACTTGACCTTCGTCATCTGCAACACTTGGTCTGGAGAGCTGAAGGCGACAAGGCCGGACGTGGGTGATCCTGGACCAATGTCCCGAGGAGAATCCACTCAAAGAAAAGCCTTCTGCAGTTTTCGCTGAATGGGGAAAGTGCTCAAAGATTTCAGTACCTCCAAACCGCCCAAAATAGTTAAAGAAGCACGAAGCTCGTCACTGAGCAGAGCAACCTACCGCAGCATGACCCTCGGGAGGGACTTACCTCGCCTCCCTTCCATTTTGAAGCCGAGTCCACCTGAGTCAAAGCCAATCATATATTATGATTCAGCCCAAGCGCCGGGGGAATAACTGGCCGAAGGCAGGAATGCCGATTTATCCCCACCACAATAGACAGGATATCATGATCCCGGCGAGTCCGGCCGAATGTAACAGCAGGAGGTGATCACAATCCCCGGGGACCTCCCGCCAACAGCATTTCAGCAAAAAGAGCCATTCCATAGGCGTCAGAGAAGGCAGATAATGGCAACCGAGTAGACTGGTTCGGGCGTGTTTGGCTGGTGAAGGACGCTGGATTATTGGCATTCTGCCCTGCCGACACGTTAGATTGCGCAAATGACTCAAGAGGCAACACCTACCCGTTAACGAAGAAGAAAAGAAGAAAGAACACCCAAGGCAGACTGGGGGAGTCCGCTCAATGCGTTCGCAATTAGTTTTCTAAAGTCCCGCAACGAGGGCTGTGTCGCTGGGGACCGCAGGGAGACAAGACCATTGTAAAATTGATGGGAGAAAACCGAACAATACAGTTACGGAGGCGGGAGGTCGCGGCCTATATAGCGGCGAGGGATTGGGCGGTGACACCCGGCATTTCCGGGTTGGGCGTCGCCCTTTCCGGATACAGCGGCCCCTAAAGGCAAATTACTTGGTTCAAAAGTTGGTTGACAGCATTACCTAATTAAATAATTTTCTCAGAGTTGGTAGGTTCAGTGCTTGCAGCAGTGGTAGCAGCAGCAGGTGCTTAGATTCCTGCTATCTTGATAGTAGATGCTCTTCTCTCTTAGACTAAGGGTCTTTAATTGTCAGATAAGGTCACTGGTTCTTCCAATAAACTAGGTCTGTTGGGATATTCTGCGAATAAGAGGGTCGAGAATATTATAGTCCTACAATATTAATTATGGAAACAGCTTTGGAGGTATTGCTAAACAGTAACTAGCTTGATTTCTGAAGATTAAAGACAGAGACTAGAACTAAATACATGGTAAAGACTGATCCTTATATATCCCTTATGATCATAGCATTGCTATGCTATATTGCATCAGTGCTATGTCCCAACATATCACTGCTATGCCCATAGCCTTATCTTGCACTAGTATTATATTGCCTGATATGACTGTAGTCCCAATCCATCTTAGCATCATATCACTTGATATGATCGGTCTGGTTTATTGTTCCTCTGCTGTTGTCACGGCCGAGGCTGCGGCGCAGTGGGTTCATTGGCTGACAATGACCGTGTTCTCTGACAGCACTGCCTGAACTACCCATGGGTTATTAAAAACCCACTAACCCAACCCATAAAACCCATAAAACCCAACTATGCAGATCCCTACCTAATTGGGTATTGATCTGCATACTTAACAAGTATATTTTAAATTACTGTATTAGATACAGTTATCTATTAATAATTAGTATGTGTATGTAATCAAATTACTGTATTTTATTTAACTTGATTTCTTGGCAACCCATGGGTTAATCCACTGGATTGTGGGTAGTAAATTAGAACCCACGACCCAGTGGGTAATTAAAGTCACTGACCCGACCCGGTTCTTGGCGGGTTGGGGCGGGTTGGGGCGGGTTTTTCACCTGAGGCAACCCACCCCATTGGGTTTTGGGGTGGGTCAGGCACTGCCTGAACTACCCATGGGTTATTAAAAACCCACTAACCCAACCCATAAAACCCATAAAACCCAACTATGCAGATCCCTACCCAATTAGGAATTGATCTGTATACTTAACAAGCATAATTTAAATTACTGTATTAGATATATTTATTTATTAATAATTAGTATATGTATGTAATCAAATTACTGTATTTTATTTAACTTGATTTCTTGGCAACCCATGGGTTAATCCACTGGATTGTGGGTAGTAAATTAGAACCCACAACCCAGTGGGTAATTAAAGTCACTGACCCGACCCGGTTCTTGGCGGGTTGGGGCGGGTTGGGGCGGGTTTCATGGGTTGGGTTTAACAAGTCTACTCTATCCTCTGTCAGCAAGAATATAATAGATCAGCCAAATACCTTTATTGTCACGGCCCTGCGTTCCCTACATTCGTGACCTGCGTACGTACGTCGTCGACGATACTGGAGTTGTATGTCGTCGGGTCGTATTGGACATTGGAAAGGATCAGACGGCTTATTGGAGGAACCCCTGAACCCAGCTCACCGCCTTCCTAATTAGAGGACGCTAGCGGATATCACACACCTTGTATCAAACTCCGTGTAATCCTTAGTTGGCTCTCCAACTAAGTTGTTCTATTAAATATTGCCTTTAGTTTGTTCAAATATAATTAAATATAACTTCTGATTAGATATCTTGACATAACAACTTAGTTTACTATACTCTTTACTATTTGAATTGCTATTGTATAGCTTTGCCTACCCCTAACATGGATTTGGTATAGCTTGACTTAATTCTCTTTGATTTACCTGCATGCGCTAGTAATACCTATACAGCTAGTAATAAATAAGAGGAACTGAATAAACTGGATAGAGAATATACTGGACAAACTGAACAGCAAGGCAGGCAGAGAGCCAGTCAGATTACAAACTAAATAGACTAAACTAACTAGATAAACAGTGCAAGCTAGACAAACCAAATAAATAAAATAAATATCTAAGAATTAGGCCAAGATAATAGAAACCTGAGCTAATTACTATATAATAATTACTTATACAGATCAAGATATTAATACCTCTACAGAAGTAGGTCTCGAGAAGCTCTGTAGAATAGCTAATAAGAAGCTAGGTCAGCTCTGGGCCTGTATTATCTAATACTAAGAAGAGTTAGAGAAACAGGAACAAATTATTTAGAAGCTCCTGGAAGACCAGGAGGCTATAGTTAATATACTGACTATAGATAGAAACAAGCTACAAGATAATCTTGCTGCTACTTATACAGAAAATAAGAGATTCTAAGAGAAAGTCCTCAGAGCCAGTATAATAGTAATACCAAGCTATGAGAATACCAAGGCTGAAGTATGGAATACAGTACAGGCCTCTATATCTAGAGTTGTGTACCCGACCCGTAGAACCCGGCGGGTAGTGTACCCGACCCGCCAAGACTCGGGTTTCAGGTACCTGATAACCCGGTGGATACCGGGTCGGGTAGCTAATAGAATTACCCGTACTAG
>JAPDEK010000217.1:0-14357 GCA_027569065.1 Aspergillus cavernicola
CAAGGGAGTTACAGAAATTCTGACACGATAGCATGATAGCGCATGCTTTATGAAAGACCTGTGCGAAGTTTGAGATTCATCAAATGTTGTGGTGGTTCTAAGTGTAAGTGTATTTTCGCCTATGGTGAGAAGTGAAAAATCGGAGGTCCTCGTTGATATCATCAACATTGACCAGAAACTTAACCGAAGCCAAGACATCTGCATACTTCTCAAGTAGCACCATATGTTCCTTCCACTCGTCCTGTAGCCAAAGATTAGTAGCCAAAACTAACTTAGTTAGATTTAAGTTTGCACAAACCTCATCTCGGATCATCACATGGGCAGCTTTGCGCCCCTTCTTTGTATGCATATCAGGAAACCCCTTCTTTAATGTCCAAATCATTGTTGATTTAATTTAGACATAGACCACAAATGCTGACATAATGCTGACTTCTTCAATGAACAGTTTCTTTGTCTCAGGAGCACATAACAGGCAACTCTTCTTGATATCAGTATTCTCTTTCTAGTTGGCCTTCGCCGCAAGATAACCAAATATGTTGAATGATTTGTATAATGCACCCTGTTAATAATTAGTAAAATAGCAAAACTAACTTAGTTAGATCACTCACAAGTGCACCTGTTTTATTGTACTTATCCATTGGCTTGTCAAAGGCAGGACCTGAGATCTTCATCACCTGCTGCAGAATATCCACCCAATACTCAAAATAAAATTGTTCATGATAGTCTGCAATTTTTGAGTCAACTGAATCATTGCTGAACACACCTGCTGGCACCTCGGATACCTATCTAATATTAGAAGAAATCTAACTAAGTTAGAATCTCAGCGCACTTACCTCCTTCTTTACTGTCTTGTCTCTCCATATTGTACTCTTTGCCACAGAGTCCCATATACTTCGGATAAAGTCTTGACTGATCTTCAGAAGGTCATTGTCGGGTCCATACCCCCTTGCAGCACCAGAATGCAATGTTGAATTCACAAAAACAACATCCCGGATCTCTGTGTCATACTGGAACTGCTTTCGTGATTCTGCTGCCTTCTCCGGAAAGGTCCATCCCTCATTGTACCATTTGAGAACATGGTTGAGTATCCCAGCAACAGTTGGCATGACTGTGCCCATAAAATTGCCCCATTCTTTCCATGACACAAAGTTGGTGTAAGTCTTGAAAATAGTGTCAAATGATTCTACATATGTCTTGTTATCAAGACACTCAAGAAATCCGGGCCGCTGACTGTCATATTTTTTGCCATTGAATGTGAATGTAGGTAATGTTGGCCAAACCGCGTCCGCAGGCTTTGTGTTAATAAACACCTTGGGCAACTGGAGAGCTTTTGCAGTGAGCTCATTATCCATGTAGTTCTGCTGCATTGGGAAGAAGAGGAGGATGAGTGTGGTGTTGTCCATGGGGTCAACAAGTATCAACCGGGCAAGGTTGTCTAGAGGGATGTGATCACTCTCTTTCCCAAAAACAGCTTTTAGATTAGTCACGAATGAATCTAGATGCTTGTTCCAAATCTAACTAAGTTAGTTTTCAAAGCTGTATCAAGGCAAGTGAGAGGGTAAAACTCACAAAATCAAGACAGCTGGCCGCGATTGATGCTCCCCAGGTAAGTGTGAAGTTCCTGGTGCTATACCGTGTTCTATAGTATGCAATGATTGGGAATAGCAAGTTGCTCCGAAGAACAACAAGAAGCCATGCAGGATTAGTTGTAACATGCCCAAAGGCCTGTTTCAGCCAGACTTTCATATTTTGGGGTTTCATCAACTCTTTCTGTTCTGCAAGACTCTTCTGTACTATAATTTGCTGCACGCGCACGAGCAAGTCTCTATTTGCATCAGCCTTGCACACTGTATCCTGGTTAGCGCGCAAGGCAAACAGTGACTCCTGGTCAAGATCATCTGAAACATAAAGGTCAACCAGCCATAAGAAATCCTAGAATATTAGTCAGTAGAGCTAAAAACTAACTTAGTTAGAATCTTCTTGCCTTGTCATTAGGTGGGTTGATTCCTTTTGCCTTGCCCTTATCTGTGGCTGCCAGATCTGCTTGCTCATTATTAAGGTCAAGAAGAGCTTTTTGGTGGTGTTGTCCTGCTTCAAGCTGCAGTTTGAATGAGATTATCAAGGGAGGGACAATAATGGCTTTAGTGGGCGCAATGTAGGAGCTGGCAATGTTCAAAATAGTTGACTTGTCATTTGCAATTGCTTCCAACTGCTTAATAGTCAGCACTGCGGAATTCGCAAGGGATGTAGGCACAGGTATTTTGGCAGCGACCATGTTCTGGGAGAGGATGGTAAGGAGTTGCGTGTACTGGGCTGTTGTGAGGGTAGCCTTCATAAAGGTTTCTGGTTGGCTGCGCAGTATACCAGCCTTGAAAGATGCAATGAGCTTCTCAACATGATTTTGATCAATTTCGTGATTGATAATGTCGTTGGCCGCCCAGTTGGGATCAAGAGATCGGATATCAAAGAACATAGACCCCTTGTATGCCTTGGCCTATTTATTCGGAAATGGATCTTGCTGTGCAGTCTCAATATCTCTATTATCAGAATTGGAATCAGCGGCCCTCTTGGCTTTTTGATTGGTTTTGGGGGGCACTTTTGCCTTGTCCTTTTTCTTGGACTTTGCCATCATAAAAATCTAACTAAGTTAGTTTCTGGAATTCAAAGAATGCAAAGGCAAGGGGGTGAGAGGGCAAGGAGTAAGAAGGGTTGCACCTGTCTGAGTATGATGAATAATCACTAGTGGTGGAGGAATGTGGATGACTGGGACCAAATCAAACAAAGTTAGATTTTGAGAAAGAAAAGGTGGATTCTAACTTGGTGAGAATTCTGTGAAGTTCGAAAAACCTCAAAATCACCGAAAGTAGAAATTTTTTGCGGACGCAAGTTAGATCCAGAGGCCTTTATTTATATTTTCAAAACAGTACTAGTGGCTAAGCAAGCTTGTTAAGCAAGAGTCAATAAGATTATTATTGCAAATAATGAGCGTGTTTCATATTGTTACTTCATATTATTCTCAATGAGATCGAGCTTTGTCAATCAAGGTAAATAGACAACCAATCAGAAGGCAGTGTTCAGAAAGATCATGTGATCATGTGATCTCAGGCCGCTCCGCAGCAGCTGCACCCCATTATTATTGCACGATCATACCCCATGAAGATGGTAACACTGAATAATCAGCCATCTAATACAAGACCATCAAAAAGTCAAGTACTAAGAGTAGGAATTCTAACTTAGTTAGATTTCGTATATTCTCTAATCTATAAAGCTATACCTCAAGTGTACAATATCCATAATCATTATCATAAGATTATATAGTTGTACAATATACTACAAATATATATATATAACAGTTAGTGCCATGACAACACTATTCCATGTTTCTTGTAAAACAAGGTTACTTATACTCCATACACTGGAGCTCCTGTATAATTGGACAGAATACACCTAATCACATTATTATTAATAAGTTGCCTGTATCTAAAGTTCGAGTGCCATTACGCCTACTATCATGCCTGCTATAGTATTACTTTGTCTACCCTTGTAGTATCAAACACTTAATATACTTTGGAAGTTACAAATACTACATACATTCCTAAGACAGTCTCTGGAATAGATCAAGGCCAATCACTTTTCTAAGGGTTATTCAGAACAGAATATCCCTAAGTAGACAACCCCCCTTCAAGGGGCCTAAAGAAAGGAGAATAGATCTTGTTCAACTTCTCAAGAGCATGGTTGGAGTTTGCAAGAGCAGGAGTATCTCCAAGGATTATAGGATTGCTAATCCCTATTATCCTAGATTTCCAGGCAAGTGATCCTTTCGCGCCCTACAATAAAGTAGTATATTTAAACAAGTATTTCATGCTCACTATTACTTTTGTTTCTTACTTTAGCACTTTAGAGAAATCTAACCAAGTTAGATTTACTTTAATCATGTCACAATTTGATAATAATCTATCACTTTTCTCGGACTCGACCATTGGCATAATCTTGTCACCCCTTGTTCAACAGACAACCCCATCTCCATTCCCTGTCCCAGCCACTCCTACACGAGCATGACCATTGTCCAATCATAATGGCCCTCTGGACCTACAGGTTGTTATGAATAAAGGTGGCAAACAAATCATCTATTATGCTGATACTAAAGCATTTATGGATTGGTGGCAAACAACTCAATGTGCAATAATATTCACGCGCCAACAATCAAAATTCAAGTGGACTGTTAAGAAATAAATATCAAATGTATGGGCTGATTTTGAGGATATTGCTGAGTATTCTAAAGGAAGTCCTAAAGTACAGTGCTGATCATGCGCAGCACTCTTGGAACATCCTTCAGTCAAAAATACTGGCACATCTACACTCAAGAACCATCTCCAAAGGAGAAAATGTGGAGCAAACACCCAAGAAGCACAGACAATACCAATAAATGCGAGCATCAAGAAGACTTTCTGCCAGGTAAGTTCTATATTCTAACTTGGTTAGATTTTCTAACACTATTTAGGATACTGCAGAGTATTCTGCCGAGTTACTTTGTTAACAAATTGGCATGTTTATTGTTGGCTGTCATCTACTCTTTAATATTATGATGCATATTCAGTTTAAGTGCATGATCCAGCAAGCTGCCTGCTTGCAGAGTGTGATTATCCCCTCAAGACATCAAGTTCGTGACTGTATTATGGATCTAAGTCAAAGTCATTATTCTGAGATACTATTGGAAATTCCTCAACATTCGCGAGTATCCCTTGCCCTTGATTGCTGGACCAGTCCTCAACAGAAAGCATTCCTTGTGGTAACTGGTTATTACATCTTGCTTGACTTCAAGTTTAAAGAGGTCCTACTTGGCTTTGAACCTCTTCATGGCTCACATCAAGGGCTTTGTCTTGCAGATACAGTCTCTCAGATTATTCGAAAATCCAATATTAAGCAACAGGTGCTTGCTATCACAACCGATAACACAAGTAATAACTCAATATTAATGGAAGCATTGGCATAATCTCTGCGGAAAGACCTTGACAGAAACGGGGCTATCTCAGGTATGATTTTAGACCCTGAGATCCAGAGACTTTTATCCATTCCAACACATATTCCTTGCCTTGCTCATGTCATACAACTCTCTGTCCAAAGCCTTCTCAAGGCAATTAAGGTGTCTGCTACAAACGATGATGTGAACATGACTTGGGAGGATAGTATTGACAATCAAAATAGCTCTTATCAGGGAATACCATTAACATTAGAAAAGGTCAGACCACTGCCTTTTCATTAAAATCTAACTAAGTTAGATTCAGATTCGGAAGATTGTTCGCTATATTAATGCAAGCCCCCAGAGACAAGAAATTTTCCAGGATATCCAAGCTCGCTGGTCTCAGAACCCCATTCTTTTACTCCTTGATTGTCGAACCCGGTGGAACTCAACATTCCTTATGATTCGCCGTGCATTAAAACTGCGAGCAGCAATCAAATCATACATGTCGCATGAGTCAGCCCAGCAGATTTGCTATTTTCTTCTTAAAGCAAAGGAATGGCGCCAGTTAGAGTATCTCTATGAGCTCTTGTCACTATACTTTACCACAACATCTATTGTTTCCGAGCAACAAGGTCCCTCTATTCAAATGGTTTTCCAGGTTTATAATATTCTTTTTGATTATCTTGAGAGTTATATTGAAGCTCTTCGCCACAAGTAAGTTACATGGAAGGTTAGGATTCGAGACGGACTTGAGGCAGCCCTACAAAAGCTATGGACTTATTATAGCTGAACCCATGGAAATCAAGGTGATGTCTTTGCTATTGGAACAATTCTCAATCCAGCTGCAAAGTTGCAATACTTTACCCAAGGATCCTAGAAGGATGATGAGAAGGATTGGGCTGCGCACTATCAAGCTAAACTAATTAGCATTTATAAGTGCTATAAAGAGAAGTATCCTAATATCCATGTTAACACAGCAATGAGTACTAAAGCTTTTCATGCCCTTGATCAGTTCCAACTACATATAGCAAAGAGGCGAAGGACTACACTTTCTTGAGAGGACAGCTCATCAAGTTTATCACAGCGCAGTGATTCACAATTAGATAGTTGTAAGCACTCCTACCCAGTCTCTATAAAATCTAACTAAGTTGGTTTTTAGCAAATGACACTGAGCAATCATTTCGCGAAATCGAAATCTACTTAAATAAAGGTTAGTCCTTTGAATACTTTATTTAGAAATCTAACTAAGTTAGAAAAGCCCCTTCTCAGCAGGATATCCTTGATTATTAGTGAATAAACCAAGAATGCTTTCCAATCCTTGCTCTTATTGCACAAGATTTCCTTTCAGTCCTGGTCTCTGGTGTTGGTGTTGAGTCACTCTTCAATACTTGTCGTGATATTTGCCATTATTGTCGAAGTTGTCTTGATCCTCAAACCATACACCACCTGATGATATTGGTTATGGCCGACTGTTTCAAGTTAAAGGAGGAGTTCAAGATTGATCAGGATGAAGATCAGGAGGATACTTGGATACCAAGTATAGATGAGGGCTCTAGTGTTGATGGTGATGATAATGAGTTTGGTTATATTAGTCTTGATGAGGTTGATGACCTTGATGATGTTGAGGATGATAATATTAAGGATTTACCTGCAGACGAGGAGCAGGAAGAGGCTGATAATACTTTGGAGGAAGTTAATACTGTACAACCTCTAAGTTCATTATCAGGTCAGAGTCAACCAAGACAAAACCAGAGATCTAGAATTGGTACCAGGAATTATCGTCAGCTAGCTGGGTTGCGGTTATAGATATATATAGCTACATAGTAGTTATAAAAATCTAACTTAGTAAGATTTATTTTTATACTTGCTCTAGAGTTAAGTATTTAGATAGTATCTAAAAACCTATGCTACTATATTACAAATTATACAAATTTTATTTCTGTGTATAAGAGATTAGTCGTATGTCATGGGTTATATGGGTTATGGGTTATATATAGTCCATATAACCCAACCTATAATAACCCACGGGCTAACCCACCAACCCACGGGTTAGACCCTAAAAAACCCAACCCGTCATGGACTATTAGATATCCCAACCCGACCCAAGGCTTGGCGGGTTGGGGCGGGTTTGGGTCGGGTTTATGGGTTGGGTCAGACAACTCTAAACCTGACAAACTACCATTCGGGAAGCATAAAAGGGCATGTCTTTACCAGGATATATCCTATTATGAAAGTCTAGTCTCACAGGAGTTGTCCGGGAAACTGATTGAGAGACTGCCTAATATCCAAGACAAGCAAGGCCAGCTACTGGTTATAGGTAAGTTTGCCTGGAACCATCATGTCAGAACTTGTGCTGAACCAATTAGTCTCCACAACTGATCTGATTTGATTTGATTTATGAGAGATTGTGTGGTAATATCTTTATCAGTGTGTCAAGCTTTCAGAGCTGGAGTACCAGCCCTGATAAATCACGTGCGACAGGAACAAATTTCCGAACCTGACTGTCAATGAGGTAAATTATGCGGGAGATCTGCCTGGTGCTTCTTACAAGACTACAAAGGTGAATAAAATACTGTATTAAGACAGGGAAATCTGTGCCTGCCAAGAGGCTTGCTCCAGTAACTTACAGCATAGTAACTAGCTATCAGATTCATGAGAGTCATTATTATTGCTATATTTTTGGGAGCCAAGACTAGTTAATTTCTATAATATATAGCGAACTTTATTGTATTTTATTTATTTTGAAAGATTAGCAAGATTGGGTGGGTCACAGGTGGTTCTAGTCTCATATTATTACGCCCCATGGCATGCATGGAAGATTTTGGAATCATGATGCTTGACTGAGAAAGGGATGATAATCATTTATACTGTAATTTTGTATGGCAGTTTCTAGAATAGCTTATGGCTAGTACTTTATCCCCTTGATTCTGGGTTGCTTGACTTGTGACATCTTCTGGATTTGCAGAGAAAAGGACCATGATTCTCATGATATTTAACCTATTGTGTTCAAAGCATAATGTTCAACCCATGGTCCTCAAGTTATGCTCCCTGAGCATCCTTATTTTTCTTCCCCCTCAGTTTTCTGAGGACTTAGTTTCCCTAATAAAAAGCGATTGCTCCCTTGTTTCTCCTGTTCCCATAATGTTTACCGTCAACCAGCCACTTTGGCTTCATCTTGGAGTCTGTCCTTTAACAAGGAAATTAATCTCACTCTAAATCACTTCCTTTATCACCTTTTTCAAGATATTTAGTATCACTCTATTATATCTTAGCCTTTGTTGGGGCTGGTTCCACGGGAATGGACTTGTTCATACTCAGCCTTCAGGTAGGTTCAGGTCTTTTGCACTCTTTATTAACTTACCATGTTTCTGGTAGGAAATATATCTATATTTGAATGGGCAGGTTTGTTACAAAATTATGTTGGAGGACCAGTGTGCTGATGTAAGACTATTTGAATTGTCCCCTTCGCGGTTGGTGCTGACTCCTCCCAGCTCGCCCGAGAGTTTGGAAAGGACCTCCGAACACTGGGAAGCCTGCACATCTCGCAGATTGAAGATGTGTTAATCAGACTTCTTGGTGTGAGGCAAATTTGGTCTTACATCCTAATGAGGGGTTCTGATGTTATATCTGCACAGGATCCTACACTGGCTGCAAACACACAAAGGGTCAATATTTTAGTGACACTGAAGGTAGTTTCAATTAATACCCTTTCTTACAAAAACATTATTTTTGACTTATCTTGCTGTGATAGGGCTCCTACACTGCTTCTATTAGACCTAATCCCTTGGTCCTGGGAGATGAAGAGCTGGGCAAGGTCTGTCAGTGAATTCTTAAAGGCTGCTCATTGTGAATACTTATTTATCTAGCTTGTTCTTCACATTGGGGAGTATTTGGAGGTAATACGATCACTGGGTAAGCAGCAGATAGAGGATGTTCTTAATAGATCCTGTCGGGCAGGGTATCTACAGAATTTCAAGGCATGGTCTGATCAAGAGACAGGTGAAAAGAACTTTTCATGCAGCTTTTTTGACAGAAACTAACCTTTTAATATTGCTCCAGAGATTAACAATCTCAGCATAGGTAATGGTCAGATTCTTCCTTGAGACAACCTTGATGGATCTGCCAGCAATACAGGCGAACATCCAATCCCAAAAAGTTTTGGGGATTGGCCCCTTTACCACACACCTGAGAGGGAGGCAGCTCATCAAAACACCTCAACCCTACTGCATGATGCTATATATCTGGGAAACACACCTGAAGTTGCTGGAAGCAGTATGGAGATAGGCTCTGTGTCAACCTCCCCGGAAATGAATACAGCCTCTGCCTACCCTACCCCTGTCAGTGATTATCTCGACTCTCCCTGACCAGTAAATAAGCAGAAACACATCCCCAGTCACAGACAAGCAAACTAGAGGACAGGGTCGACCCGGAACACCCAAAGGCAAGAAAAGAAAGCTAGAGCAGTAATAAAGTCAAATCCGACTGCTGAAAATCTATTGAGGAATTGCGAATTCAAAGGAATACAGCTTAAGGACGAACACATTAAAGAAGTCCTTGAGGTGGATGCTTGCCTTCTCTTTCCTGATCCTGCTAAGATATTAAGACCTCTTTCAGATTAATAGCATAAAAACGTGTTACAGGACTGACATGCACTGGGTCTTCCCGAGGAATGGATAGGTATAGGCCCAGCTGTGAACTACATAAGAGTGCTTAAATCTGGAACTCTTGATCCTGTTGCGGAACTTGTTGCATACATGTTGTTCCATATTAACTACAGAGTGCTCTGCAAGCATCCTGAGAGATACTGTTATTGTGCTTGTAACAATGGGAACAGGAACAAGACATATGTCCTTGACTGCATTGAAGAGGCATATCCTGATTACCCAAATCTACACAATGATATCAGTAACATCTACAACCGAAAGGGCCAGTGGTACTGGGAAGTTGTGGCGAGCCTAGGCGTTGGAGTCTTATTGGAAGGGGAATAGCTGAAAAAGATGTATGTCTATCAATAAATTGCTATTTGCACCCACTAATCCTGGCATCTAGGTATGATCAAACGTTCAGTCCCGCGCAAATGGACGCCCTTGTTACCTATGTTTCCTACACTCATCCGGGGACTACTTGCCTGTTTCAATAGTTAGAGCTGACTATAAAAACCCTCTTATCTGGGAAACTTCTGGATCTTATCAAAACCTTTCAAGATAGTGGAAATAGTCTTCAAGATCAGCTTTTTATAGTATCTGCTGAGGATCAGGGAGCTCTTGCGAGTTAATCAAGTGAAAACAGGTGGATTTTAATTAATACTGATAATGTTTCAGAGAAGAGAATCAGTGACTTCTATAACAGTGAGATAAGTGAATATATGGCCCTAACTGAATCACTCTTTGATTCTGTAGCTTTAGCTTAGAAGTCTGTTCTTTTCTAGTTTGTTGTCTCTGATTTTAGTGTCTTTATTCACTTATACCGCGTGGGATTAGTATATTCTTCTCCTTTCACTGCTCAAATGCCTTTATATCTGTATATAGAGATGAATATACTGAAGATCTTCTAATGGGTGTATCTCAGGGTAGGCAGTTTTCTCCCCGGTCACCATGACTTTTTTGACTTGCTGGGGGAGATCTGGTCTTTAGGCTTAGAATATTCTAGTTAAATAGATAAAAGTTACTCCACATCAGTCACTGGATTTCCATTAGTGCTGATTAGTCAGAATTGACTGGTGCCTGCCAGCAGTCCCTGGGTAATATCAGACCCCAGCAAGACCAAAGAGCACAGCAAGATAAAATGGCCGAAACTGATATTGGGCTCAGGTTCACTACAGGGTTGGAGGATCCATACAGTATTATAATCCTGGGTCTTAATTGCTCTTGGAAGCTAATAAGAATCTGTGAAAGCTCACTCCTGCACAGTATTTTGAGGCAGCAATTGAGGATAAAACCAACATGATCTTTATGCAAGTCAGGGGAGAGCTTGTGATGGATAAGAATACTATGAAGTCCATCGCAGCGGAGCTGGAATTGTGAAGCGAGAGGGATTAATATCATGTACAGATTTCTTGGAGGCTCTCTGCCCATCATAGACACGCAAATCTCATCCTAGTTCCATTGATTGCATGAAGGCAATGCTGAGCATGGCGCGAAGGATTCATGTAGCTTGAGAGTAAGGCATTCTATGACAGCAGGCATTCTATGACAGCAGTCATTCTGTGACAGCAGTCATTCTGTGACAGGAGTCATTCTATGACAGCAGTCATTCTGTGACAGCAGTCATTCTGTGACAGCAGTCATCCTGTGACAGCAGTCATTCTGTGACAGCAGGCATTCTGTGACAGGAGTCATTCTGTGACAGGAGTCATTCTGTGACAGCAGTCATTCTGTGACAGCAGTTATTCTGTGACAGCAGTCATTCTGTGACAGCAGTTATTCTATGACAGGAGTCATTCTGTGACAGTAGTCATTCTGTGACAGCAGTCATTCTGTGACAGCAGGCATTCTGTGACAGGAGTCATTCTGTGACAGCAGTCATTCTGTGACAGCAGGCATTCTGTGACAGCAGTCATTCTGTGACAGCAGGCATTCTGTGACAGCAGTCATTCTGTGACAGCAGGCATTCTGTGACAGGAGTCATTCTGTGACAGCAGTTATTCTATGATAGCAGTATTCTATGACAGTGGTTGTCCGCGGCTCATGAGCCAGTGCGGACAGTGGTCAACCACGTCCCGTGGCCGTCCAAAGCTTTGAGTCTCCTGCTTGGTGTCTCACTGGGTCTCTAGTCAAATCAAATCAGTCTCCAGCAGCTGATTATCTATTTATATCATAAATCCCATGCTTGTAAGCTAATACAGGTAGAAAGCCTCTGAAAGAAATCTGTACATGATATTAATCCTTTAAAAAGTACCCAGTCTAATACAATAACTGCTTCTAATCACATACATACAAAAACAAAGATGACATTTGTTTCACGGTGCTGTCCTCGGGTGCCAATCTTTTACTTCCATATTAAGTGAAAAATAGCTTTCTCCAAGGATGGTACTCTGTCAAGGAGCTGTTGAAAGTTGATATCCTGTATAAGTGTTTCCATATTCCATGCTGCATAATCTTGCAAAAACTGTTGCATGTTCTCCATGTATTCACTTTCCTCAAATACAAACTTCAGCAATTGAATGATATCTCCAGTTCTTTCTGCAAAGAGAGTGAAGTTGTCAAGCAAATGGACAAGCCAATAGAGGGACCACGCACATAACAAAACCCAGTCAGTCCAGTAGCCCAAGCGGTACACTTCAGCATGGCTAAGAAAGAGATCCACATAATCCGCTCGAGGATCAGTGTTCACCACTCCATCTTTGTAAAAAGCCTCCTGGTCCAGTCGTGACGCGATGGCAGCATAGAGATCAGGAAGCCTTTCAGGATGAAAGATGTTTCCAGTTAGGCCCACAGGATTCCACTGTTCTCTGACATTCTGGGATGATGTCTTGCTGTTGGCAGAGTGGCTGCTATTGCTCCCCAAGGGACTGGGGATCAGCAACAGGACAGAGTAGTCGCCCGAATATACAAACTCACAGCAGTAACCAAAGACAATTTCATTAACTTCGCTGTTCAAGGGCAGCTCAAGTATCTTATTCAGGAAATATTTTGCTAATGCCGCGTGGATTGAGAACTGCTTTTGGTCTTTACTGATAACAAACTCAACAATACCTGATTGAAGCAGTCTGGACTTATCAGTTGGAGAGATAATTCTCGGGTAATATGAAGAACCCTATATATGATACTTGAGCTGTATTTTTGTATGGAAAGACTTTCAAGGATTAATGATGGGCTGTAAAAAAGAGTTGTTCTGTGTGGAGACAGTAACACAGTGAATTGCACTTTATGGTAGAGAAGGGAAATAAAGACCTTATAGTATGAATTAGTTGAAATACAGGGAAACAACCTCATATAGAGAGCCAGAGAGAATGCTGACAACAAGGCAGATCAGCTGCTTGGGGAACTGCAGCTCGTTCCTGTCAAGAGTAAGCCTGGTGGAGATTGCCAGATAGTCGAGCGAATCAGCTGCTCCCACAGGGGCCTAAGAGTGGGCTGGATTAATTATACTAGTCAAATCATAGCTCTCCTCTCTGAGCACAACAACAGAGATCTCCCAGCAAGCAACCATGTTATTGGCCTCCTTGCAGAGCCGAGTTCTACCACCAATGCCTTCCACGTGTTTTCCATGATCATCCGCCAATGTTTACCCATGGAGACTTTCAGAGGAAAAATATATTCATTCAATGCAATGAGGACGAGGCCAGACTGGAAGCAAGTCAAGGAACACAAGTGGTTGTGCTGGACTGGGAATATTGTCTAGCTGTTTGCATATTATAATGGGACGATGACTGGTGCCTTTGGCTTCAAAAAGCATTAGATCTGTTTGTTTCTGAAGATTGCTCAAATTGATTTAGGCTGATTCTCTGAGCTGTTTGTGATGTTTGCAGTAGCTGGCACATAATGATAGCAAGTTCTGAGAAGGCCCCTTGGGCTAGGAACTTGACCTGCGCGGTGGCCCAAACATGACCTCATGAACCTTGAGAATTGTCTGCAGTCTTGACAGTTGGCGCCCGAGCCTCTCCAATTAAATTAGATAATGAAATTCAAGGAAATTTATTATCCTCAGAGTTCTTCCTCTTTATTGCAGCTTGGCTTTGCAGCAGCTTACTCGTCTCTGGCTTATGCATGTATCTGACAAACCCAAACTGTGCCCTGGAGACAAACAGAGTTACACAGAAGGCCTGTTTGCAAAGAAAGACTGGATTTTGCGACCACAAAAATGCCCAAGGACAGGCACCAGATCTGAAACTCTCTATCAGCCCATGTTCTGGGATTATCTCTCGAAGGTTCAGCTCACCAAACGCGCGCTAGATGAACTGAATAGACAGTCCTTGAATTCCAGCCCTCCTCCAACCCATACAATTCAGCGTCAACCCTGCAGCTCCTTGCTGGATAAAGTCACTCGCCTGAAATGCTTCTCGCTAGATGAAGTTGCTCGTCTGAAACGCGCCTCTAGACTCGGAGGCCCTGATCTCCGCGATCTGACCAGGGTAATGTCTCTTTGCTGATGGGGTGAGTCTGTCTAACATTTATAGTATCCACACCCTATGGCGCGAAGAGGATGTTCGAAATCAAGAGGTTGGTCGCCCGCGGGCTGATCGAGATCAGGTACCAGTCACTTGAATCGAACACCCAGGCAGCTCGATACTCCCGATTCCTCGCTCCGCACAGCGTCCGAAAAACAGTCATCCGCGTATGACGCTAACTTCGAACAAGCGCTTGTTGATGTTGGAATATACCCTCCAAGATACCCAGGACGTCGTGATCCGCGACCGCGGAATTGGGATGCTATCACGTCCAGATTGGAGAGA
>JAPDEK010000218.1:0-14071 GCA_027569065.1 Aspergillus cavernicola
TCCCAATCCGTCTTAGCATCATATCACTTGATATGATCGGTTCGGCTCATCGTTCCTCCGCTGTCGTCACGGCCGAGGCTGCGGCGCAGTGGGTTCATTGGCTGACAATGACCGTGTTCTCTGACAAGTTTTTAGCTTTAATTAATAATTTTATATTATATATTTTAGCTTGTTATACTTATAATATTTTTTTTAAAATTCTTATTTACTATTTTTATAGTTCTTGTTATTTTAGCTAAATATAGTATTTAATTATATTTTTATATTTCTATTTTTATTTTTATAGAGATTTTCTTATTTTCTAGCTTAATTTTTTTTATATTAATTTTATTATTTTATTTTCTAGTATTACTTAATAAGATAGTTTTTAATTTCTGATATTATACTAATTATCTTATCTAGATTATCTAGTTTATTTAGTATATATATTATAATATTCTTGATTTTAGGTTTCAGGATCTAATAGTACTATAATTATAATATTATATTATTCTAGCTTAGATTTAATATAATTTAGTAAAATTTTAATATAAAATCTTTTATACTTATTTATAGTCTCTGGTATAATATATATATTTATTATTTAGTAGTTTTTTCTATATTAGGATTTCTAAAAACTTTGGTAACTTATTTCTTGAAGTTTTTATAGTTATTAAAAATTATATTAATTATATTTTTTTAATTTTATCTAGTATTTTTATTATAGTTATATATAAAAGATTTAAACTAATTAAATACTATTTTTTTAAAATATATTTCTATAAATAAGATCTTATTAGTATTATTTATATTACTTAAATTATTAATATAAATCTATATATCTATCAAGATTAACTTCTTAAAATTAAATACTTATCTTTGAATATTTCTGTTTTTTAGATCTTGATATTTTTAAACTTCTAAAAAGTATTAACTTAGTTTAAAAGTTAGTTAATAGTATTATCTAGTTAGATAATTTTCTTGGTATTAGTAGATTTAGTGCTTGCAGCAGTAGTAGCCGTAGTAGGTGTTTAGGTTCCTGCTATCTTGATAGTAGATACTCTTCTCTCTGTCAGAGAACATGGTCATTGTCAGCCAATGAACCCACTGCGCCACAGCCTCAGCCGCGACAACAGCAGAGGAACAATAAGCTGGACTGATCATATCAGGTGATATAATACTAAGATAGATTAAGGCTAGTATAGTATCAGGTAATCTGATATACACAAGCAAGTGAACTATATATACAATCAAGAGATATATATATCAGATCAAGGAAACTAAAGATATAGGTATATAAGGAATATTCTCTACTATATATTTAGTTCTAGTCTCTGTCTTTAATCTTTAGAAATCAAGCTAGTTACTGTTTAGCAATACCTCCAAGCTGTTTCTACTATTAATATTATTGGACTATAATATCCTCTCCCCTCTTATTCACAGAATATCCTAATAGACCTAGTTTATTAGAAGAACCAGTAATCTTATCTAATAATTAAAGACTCTTAGTCTAAGAGAGAAGAGTATCTACTATCAAGATAGCAGGAATCTAAATATCTGCTGCTGCTACTGCTGCTGCAAGTACTGAACCTACTAATATTAAGAAAATTATCTAACTAGATAATACTATTAACTAATTTTTAAACTAAGTTAATATTCTTTAGAAGTTTAAAAATATCAAGACCTAAAAAACAGAAATATTTAAAAATAAATATTTAATTGTAAGAAATTACTTAATCTTAATAGATATATAGATTTATATTAATAATTTAAGTAATATAGATAATACTAATAAGATTCTATTTATAAAAATATATTTTAAAAAAATAATATTTAATTAGTTTAAACTCTTTATATATAACTATAATAAAAATACTAGATAGAATTAAAAAGATATAATTAATATAATCTTTAATAATTATAAAAGTTTTAAAAAATAAATTACTAAAATTTTTAGAGATTCTAATATAGAAAAAATTACTAAATAATAAATATATATATTATACCAGAAACTATAAATAAGTATAGAAAATCTTATATTAAAATTCTACTAAATTATATTAAATCTAAGCTAGAATAATATAGTATTATAATTATAATACTATTAGATTCTAAAATCTAAAATTAAGAATACTATAATATATATACTAAATAAGCTAGATAATCTAGATAAAATAATTAGTATAATATTAGAAATTAAGAGCTATCTTATTAAGTAATACTAGAAAATAAAATAATAGAATTAATATAAAAAAACTAAGCTAGAAAATAAGAAAATCTCTATAAAGATAGAGATAGAGATATAGAAATATAATTAAATACTATATTTAGCCAAAATAATAAGAACTATAAGAATAGTAAATAAGAATTTAAAAAGAAATATTATAAATATAATTAGACTTGTTGACCCACGGGTTGGGGCGGGTTTTTCACCTGAGGCAACCCACCCCACTGGGTTTTGGGTTGGGTCAGGCACTGCCTGAACTACCCATGGGTTATTAAAAACCCATTGTCAGATAAGGTCACTGGTTCTTCCAATGAACTAGGTCCGTTGGGATATTCTGCGAATAAGAGGGTCGAGGATATTGTAGTCCTATAATATTAATTGTGGAAACGGCTTTGGAGGTGTTGCTAAACAGTAACTAGCTTGATTTCCAAAGATTAAAGACAGAGACTAAAACTAAGTACACAGTAGAGAATATCCCTTATATATTCTTATCCATAGTTCCCTTGATCTGATATATAGATCCCTTGATTATATATATAGTTCGCCTGCTCTTGTATATCAGATTACCTGATACTATACTAGCCCTAATCTATCTTAGCATCATATCACCTAATATAATTAGTCTAGCTTATTGTTTCTCTGCTGTCATCATAGCTGAGGCTGTGGTATAGTAGGTTTATTAGCTGATAATAACCATGTTCTCTGATAATCTCTCTCCCTGAGATCTTTGTCCTCAAAGACATAATAAGTAGCACTTTCCTGGTAAGTGATAATATTTCATAACTTACTTTCTTAATATTTCTCCTGTACTGACTTGTTATAGCTTCTAAATCTAGTATCTGCAAATTATCTCTTGCTCAGAAGATAAAAGACAAAGGCTTTAAAATAGTTTTCTTGTGTATCTGTTGTAACTGTCTTGGAAAAGAGTATATCAAGTCCAGCAACTTGGTTTGCTGTAGTAAATATATTTTAAAAGGTCTTACTTGGTGTGTTGAGTTAAAATCTTTATATACTAATAGTAAATAGTAGTAGCTTGTAAGTACTTAACAAAAGATTTGTAATAATAAGCAGAGGGTAAATAATAAGCTTCAAATAATTTTTGCTTGTATTTCCCAGCTATATTATCAAGAAAAGCTTCTTTGTAATAAAGCAAATAAATTTATTTTGTATAAGTTTAAAGAAATCTCAGAACTTAAAAAGTTAGAAGAAGACAAAAAAAAACAAAAGAAATTAGATAAATAACAGGCAGAGCTTAACAAGGCTCTGACTATATCTTCTTCTTCCCAGGCCTATATTATATCAGCTTTTTCTTCTTCAGTATTTAATATTTTAGTTCTTGATCAGGATATTCTTGACTAGTTTCTCACAGGAATTCCTGAATCTTCTCAGGGTAGTTAAGATTCTTAACCAGCTCCTATAAATTATTCTCATGTAAGTAACTAGCCTATTTAACAAAGTAATAGATCTGGTCTTCTTCTAACTTGCAGCTCAGGATCTCTTCAACTTCATACTTGTTATTAGTATTATTAGTTTTATTATTAGTATTTTTTTTTATTTAGCATCAGCTTAAGTAATAAGATATGAAATATCAGGTAAACTTGCATCCTTGAAGATAGCTTTAATCTATAGTTATTATTAGCAAGTTTCTTGTCAATTTTAAATAGTCTATATTTTATAGTATCTAGTTTGTTGCTTGGTTATTTACTCTTGATATTAAAGTTTTTCTGTTTTTTAGTTTATTGTAGCAGGTAAACTCTCTCTCTTTTTTTCAAAAAAGACATGTTCTTATACTTTTTATTATAGTAAAACTTTATTTTTTCTTCTGTCTATCTAATATCTTTTAAAATAGTCTGATATAATATATCCAGATCTAAAACTTATACTAGTACTGTTTCTGATTATTCTTTAGCTAGCAGGATCTTCTAGTTTATTCTTGGGTTTTATCCAAGATTCGCAAAATAAGATATTATGCCTGTTATAGTATTTCTTGTATTATTTATAGCAAACTATGCTATTAGTAATAGATAAACCTAATTATCTTAGTTCTAATCAAGATAGTATTGTAAGTATTATTTAATTAACTAAATTATTCTTTCTGTCTATCTATCTATCTGTTAGTAGTTAGTAGTTAACAGGTTTAATTATATACCACATGCTTCTATTAGTATCTTCCAGAATTTTAATATAAACAGCTTGTTTTAATTACTTGTAATCTGTTTTAATAGTCTAGTCTATATAAATACTTCTTATAATAACAGCAATACTAGTTGCTCAGCAGTAATGTTTTTTACAGTTAGTTATATAATAGTATATTTTGTGAGCTTGTTAACTATCACAACTATATCTGTGTAGGTAATTCTAGTAATAGAATTCTTTGATAGTAATAGTTCTTGGATAAAGTCTATTATTATACTTTCTCATGGTTTTATCAGTACTTCTGGTATTTGTATTTTTCTGAATAGCTAATATCAAGATAGCTTGTTCTGGCTGCAATTCTCATATTTCCTGATATATTCTTATACTTGATTGTGTATTCTTGGGAAGTAATAAGATTATTAGATCTTCTTAATTATTCTTTCTACTTCTTGGTACTCTTTGGATAGCAGGTTATGATACTGTCTAATTACTTTCTTAACTATTGTTTAGAGTACTATGATTGAGCCATGCTATATAGTTAATTTATTCTTCTGTTCAAGATAATTTGTATTTATTATCTATAATTATAATATTATATTCTCTTGTTATTCTTTCTTGAGTCTAATATAGAACTTATAGTTATTAATTATGATTATAGCAGCAAGTATAGTATCTTGATTGTATTATAATCTATTTTTATCTTGTTAAAGTATATTTATTTCTGGATTCCTAATATCTATTATATAGTCTGGTCTTCTGCTTAACATGTCAGTAGTAATATTTTGTTTTTCTTTAATATACTTAATTCTGAACTTGAATCTTGATAGATTCTGAGCTTATTATACTTGTTATCTACTAAGCTTCTTAGTACTTGTAAAGTATATTAAATTCTTATAGTCTATTTAAATAATTATCTTATGTATTATTTCCTGGAGATAATATCTCTAATATTTAAATCTCTTGATAATTACAAGTATTTCTTGATTATGCATGTTATAGTTTTATTCAGTATTTGTAAGCTTTCATAAATAGAAAGAGATAGATTATAATTTTTCTATCTTGTCTATTTACTCAAGTACTAACCCAAGTACTTCTCTAGATATATTACTTTTTATATATTTCTGTAATCCTGGATTATTCAATACTAGAATTAGCACTTTTTCTATATCTATCTTGATTTTCTTGAATACTTCTTGTTATTTCTTACCCCAGATAAATGGTTTATTATCTCTAAGTAATCTTGTTATTAGTTATGCTATTTATGAGTATGCAAATATATATTCCTGTATATATCTAGAGATTCCAAGGAATTCTTGAACTTCTTTCTTGTTGGTTAGCACTGGCCATGCAGTGATGTTATTGACTTTCTCTTTTAGGATCTCCTATCTATTGGTAGAGTAAACTATTCCCAAATATTCAATTCTTGTGGTATTAAATCAGTACTTCTTGATACTTATTATCATGCTAGTATTTATTAATATTGTTATAATCTCTCTTATATATTCTTCATATTCTGCTGGGTCCTTGGAGTAAATAATAATATTATTAAAGTATATAGTAACAAACTTATTCAGATACTCTCTTAGTATATAAGTTATGTATCTTGCAAATTCAGCTAGTAATTACTTCAGTTCTATAGATATAATAACCTATTTATATAATCCCAGGTCTGTAAGAAATACAGTTTTCTATATATTATCCTCAAATATCTATAGATTAAAGTAACTCTATAAGATATCAAAGACTGTCATAATCCTGGCTTCTTGTAACAGATCTTGTTTCTGTTCTATGTATAGTACTTTGTTAGTATTATTTATGATTTGGTTATTAATTAGTTAATAGTTAATAATTATTCTCTTAGTTCTATCTTTTTTTGGTACAAACATCTCTTGTAATAATATTTTTGATTTGGATTCTTAAATATATCTAGTAAGTAAGAATTTCTCAATAAATTTCTGTTTTATTGCTAACTTGTTAGCTGATCTTTGTTTTTGCTTAACCTGCAGTATCTTGACTTTTTTATTTTTTAGTAGTATCTGTGCTTTGTAGCAAGTATCATGCTGTGGTAGTTAATAGTCTAGTTTTACAAATAACTTAATAAACTTATAGTATTTTCTTAGTAGTTTTTCCTTAACTTTAGCAAGTTTCTTTTTATAGACTTCTAATACTTTAGGTCTTCCTAGTTATATAATTTAATCTTCTTTCTTTCTATTTAATTAATCTAAGACAAGTATTACTAATTATTTCTTGTTAGTATTAGTAAAGAGTTTCTCTGTATCTTCTTCTGTACTCTTGATTTATTATATCTTGTAGTTTTATTATTCTGTCTTTAGTAAGCAAGTCTGTACTTATATAGCTCCTGCTATCTAATTAATTATTAGATTTTATTATTATAGCTATTTTATTTCTATAATAGTATTGTATATTTTTTCCTGAATTAGTATAATCTTGAATTATATCTTTTCTAAGTATTATCCAGAATTTAACTATATCTTATTAATTTGTATCTCTGGGCTATTAAACAGGATTTTGCTATTAAATCTATAGATTTTTCTGATACTTCCTGTGGGTTTTATACTAATCCTAACTTGTTATATATATTTATCTCTAATAAATTCTTCTAATGCTCCTGAATCTAGTAGAATTCTTGCTACTTTTCTATTAATTTCTATGATTATAATAATTAAGAATATATTCTTAATTATATATAGCTGGATCTCTTGTCAATATTTCTTGTAATAGTCTGTTTTGTTATTTATTAATATATCCCAGTCCTCCTGTGTCTTGTAAGTCTTTTCTTGATATTCAAAATATTTTTCTACCTAGCAGTCTCTTGGCTTGAGGTTACTATGGTATAGATATGCTCTGTTCTTGTATATATATTTATAATTAGCTTTTTCTATAGGATAATCATAATTCAGTAGTTCTTGGACTTTTGGTACCTGTGGATACTATTTATAGACTTGTTTATCTTGAAGATGCTGTATACAGGTATTATTATAACACAGACTCTAGTATATAATTTAGTAGTGAATTTCTTCTAAGACAGGATAGTAGTTGCATAAGCAGTTTTGCATATAACTAATATACTTATTACAGAAGTATATCTCTTTTAAGATAGAAATCCTCTCAAGTTTTTCTACTACTTTAATATGTGTTTTCCCATGTATCAGGTATTCTGTGAATATCTAGTCTCTGTATTATTTATATTTTAAAATATAATCTTGCCATGTCTTTTCTAATTTCTTCTAGTATATTACTCTTGCTAGCATACAACTACAAGATTTCTTATTATCCCAGGAATTAATCTTGTATTAATCTATTTTATCTGGCAGGGTTTTATTTCTTTCACAGGCTGGTTTAATACTTATTACTATTTTATAATTATCCCAGTCTGCTAGCTATCTGTAGGACTTGTTAGCTAGAAGAATATCTTTGTTATCTATAGTTAAGGGCAGATCTTCCCGAGTTACTCGAGGATTAACTTGTGGTGATTTATTTGTACTATTTAATAATTAAGCTAATCTATTCTTAGAGTCTGTGAAGTATCCTTCTTATTTCTTAGTATTATCTAATATAGTCTTAATATTCTGCAGTTTCTTTTTATCTTTTTCTGGATTATATTTGTCATATATATTCTGTAGTTATTTTTTATAATTTTCTTTTTTATTATTGCTTAAGTTAAGCCTGATAGAGGTTCAAATTTCTCTGATTATATCTTTGATTTTTTTAATTTATTTCTTTAACAGCTAGTATTTAGCAGCAAGATTATCTTTGTAATATTGCAAGACTTTTGTAATAGTTTCTTTTTCTTAGCTTGTCAAAAAAACAGCTCTGATATATATATCCTGGGTAATCAGTCTAGTAGCTTTTGGCTTTGATTAATAATCTCATGCTATATATCCTGGCTTGTTATACTTGTAATATTTTTCTTTGAATTCTTGTTTACTATTCTTATAGTTCTTGTTATTTAGGCTAAACACAGTATTTAATTATATTTTTACATCTCTATCTCTGTCCCTGTGGGGATTTCCTTGTCTTCTGGCTTGGTTTTCTTTGTATTAATCCTATTATCTTATTTCCTAGTATTACTTAACAAGACAGCTCTTAATTCCTGATACTATACTAATTATCTTGTCTAGGTTATCTGGCTTGTTTGGCATGTATATTATAGTATTCTTGATTTCAGGTTTCAGGATCTGATAGTACTATAATTATAATACTATATTATCCCAGCTCAGGTTTGATATAATTTAGTAGAATTTTAATATAAGATCTTCTATACTTATTCATGGTCCCTGGTGTAATATATATATTTATTATTTAGTAGTTTTTTCTGTGTCAGGATCTCTAAAAGCTTTGGTAACTTGTTTTTTAAAGCTTTTATAGTTATCAAAAATTATATTGGTTATATCTTTTTAATTCTATCTAGTATTTTTATTATAGTTATGCATGAAGAATTCAAACTAATCAAATACTACTTCTTTGAGATATGTTCTTATAAATAGGATCTTGTTAGTATTATCTATATTGCTTAAATTATTAATACAAATCTGCATGTCTATCAAGGTTAAGTAACTTCTTAAAGTTAAATACTTATCTTCAAATATTTCTGCTTTTTGGGCCTTAATACCTTTGAACTTCTAAAGAGTATTGACTTGGTTCAAAAGTTAGTTAATAGTATTACCTAATTAGATAATCTTCTCAGAGTTGGTAGGTTCAGTACTTTCAACAGCAGTGGCAGCGGGTGCTTGGGTTCCAGCTATCTTGATAGTAGATACTCTTCTCTCTTAGACTGAGGGTCTTTAATTGTCAGATAAGGTCACTAGTTCTTCCAATAAACTAGGTCTGTTGGGATATTCTGCGAATAAGAGGGTCGAGGATATTATAGTCCTATGATATTAATTGTGGAAACAGCTTTGGAGATATTGCTAAACAGTAACTAGCTTGATTTCTGAAGATTAAAGACAGAGACTAAAACTAAGTACATAGTAGAGAACATCCCTTATATATCCTTATCTGTAGTTCCCTTAATCTGACATATAGATCCCTTGATGATATATATAGTTCACCTGCTCTTGTATATCAGATTGCCTGATACTATACTAGCCCTAATCTGTCTTAGCATCATATCACCTGATATGATCAGTCCGGCTCATCGTTCCTCCGCTGTCGTCACGGCCGAGGCTGCGGCGCAGTGGGTTCATTGGCTGACAATGACCGTGTTCTCTGACACCCATTAACCCAACCCATAAAACCCAACTATGCAGGTCCCTACCTACCTAGGCAATAATCTACCTCATCAATAAGCATAATTTAAACCACTGTATCTGATACAGTAATTTATTAATAATTAGTATATGTATGTAATCAAATTATTGTATTTTATTTAACTTTATTTCTTGGCAACCCATGGGTTAATCCACTGGGTTGTGGGTAGTAAATTAGAACCCACAACCCAGTGGGTAATTAAAGTCACTGACCAGACCCGGTTCTTGGCGGGTTGGGGCGGATTGGGGCGGGTTTCATGGGTTGGGTTTAACAAGTCTAAATATAATAAACTAGAATATATAGTATAAAATTATTAATCAAAACTAAAAGTTACTAGACTAATTATCTAGAATATATATATTAGAGCTATTTTTTTAATAGAAAAAAAAATTATTATAAAAATCTTATAATATTATAAAAATAATTTTACTATTAAATACTAGCTATTAAAAAAAAAAATTAAAAAAATTAAAAATATAATTAAAGAGATTTAAATCTCTATTAGACTTAAATAATAATAAAAAAAAAATTATAAAAAATAACTTTAGAATATATATAATAAATATAATCTAGAAAATAATAAAAAGAAACTATAAAATATTAAGACTATATTAAATAATACTAAGAAATAAGAAGAATATTTTATAAACTCTAAGAATAGATTAGTTTAATTATTAAATAGTATAAATAAATTACTATAAGTTAATTCTTGAGTAACTTAAGAAGATCTATTCTTAACTATAAATAATAAAAATATTTTTCTAGCTAACAAGTTCTATAGATAGCTAGTAGACTAGAATAATTATAAAATAGTAATAAATATTAAACTAGTCTATAAAAGAAATAAAATCCTACTATATAAAATAGATTAATATAAAATTAATTCCTGGGATAATAAAGAATCTTATAGTTATATACTAGCAAGAGTAATATATTAGAAAAAATCAGAAAAAATATAGTAAGACTATATTTTAAAATATAAATAATATAGATACTAGATATTTATAGAATATCTAATATATAAAAAGATATATATTAAAATAGCTAAAGAACTCAAGAGAATCTCTATCTTAAAAAAAATATACTTCTATAATAAGTATATTAGTTATATATAAAACTATTTATATAATTATTATTCTATTTTAAAAAGAATTTACTACTAAATTATATACTAGAGTCTGTATTATAATAATACTTATATATAATATCTCTAAGATAAGTAAGCCTATAAATAGTATCTATAGATACCAAAAATCCAGGAACTATCTAACTATAATTATTCTATAGATAAAGCTAATTATAAATATATATATAAGAATAGAGTATATCTATACTATAATAATCTTAAGCTAAAAGATTACTATATAGAAAAATATTTTAAATATTAAGAAAAAACTTACAAGATACAGAAAGATTAGAATATATTAATAAATAATAAAATAGATTATTATAAAAAATATTAACAAGAGATCTAGCTATATATAATTAAGAAAATATTCTTAATTATTATAATTATAGAAATTAATAAAAAAGTAGTAAGAATTTTACTAGATTCAGGAGTATTAGAGAAATTTATTAGAGATAAATATATATAATAAATTAGAATTAGAATAAAACTAATAGAAAATATTAAAAAAATCTATAAATTTAATAGCAAGATTCTACTTAATAATCTGGAGATATAAACTAATAAGATATAGTTAGATTCTAGATAATACTTTAAAAAAATATAATTCAAGATTATACTAATTCAAGAAAAAATATATAATATTATTATAAAAATAAAATAGCTATAATAATAAAATCTAATAATTAATTAGATAGCAGGAGCTATATAGATACAGACTTATTTACTAAAAATAGAATAATAAAACTATAAGATATAATAGATTAAAAATATAGATAGAGATACAGAGAAACTCTTTACTAATACTAATAAGAAATAATTAGTAATACTTATCTTAGATTAATAAAATAGAATAAAAGAAAATTAAATTATATAACTAGAAAAATCTAAAATATTAGAAGTCTATAAAAAAAAACTTACTAAAGTTAAGAAAAAACTACTAATAAAATACTACAAGTTTATTAAGTTATTTATAAAACTAGATTATTAACTATTATAGTATAATACTTGCTATAAAGCAAGAATATTACTAGAAAATAAAGAAATTAAAATACTATAGATTAAATAAAAATAGAGATTAGCTAATAAACTAGTAATAAAACAGGAATTTATTAAGAAATTCTTTTAGATATATTTAAGAATCTAAATCAAGAATATTATTATAGTATTTTTCTAGATATATTACTTTTTATATATTTCTATAATTCTAGATTATTAGATACTAGAATTAGTACTTTTTCTATATCTATCTTAATTTTCTTGAATATTTCTTACTATTTCTTACTCTAGATAAATAATTTATTATCTCTGAGTAACTTTATTATTACTTATACTATTTATAAATATATAAATATATACTTAGATTAGTACTTAAGTAAATAAATAAAATAGAAAAATTATAATCTATTTTTTTCTATTTATAAAAATTTATAAATACTAAATAAAACTATAATATATATAATTAAAAAATACTTATAATTATTAAAGAATTTAAATATTAGAGATACTATTTCTAGAAAATAATATATAAAATAATTATTTAAATAAATTATAAGAATTTAATATATTTTACAAGTACTAAGAAGCTTAGTAAATAATAAATATAATAAACTTAGAATCTATCAAGATTTAAGTTTAGAATTAAATATATTAAAGAAAAATAAAATATTATTATTAATATATTAAGTAGAAGACTAGACTATATAATAGATATTAGAAATCTAGAAATAAATATATTTTAATAAAATAAAAATAAATTATAATATAATTAAGATACTATACTTGCTATTATAATTATAATTAATAACTATAAATTCTATATTAGACTTAAGAAAAAATAATAAAAGAATATAATATTATAATTATAAATAATAAATATAAATTATTTTAAGTAAAAAAATAGATTAACTATATAGTATAGCTTAATTATAGTATCTTAAATAATAATTAAGAAAGTAATTAGAAAAGTACTAAGAAATAGAAAAAATAATTAAGAAGATTTAATAATCTTACTACTTCTTAAGAATATATAATTAAGTATAAGAATATATTAGAGAATACAAGAATTATAATTAAAATAAGCTATCTTAATATTAGCTATTTAGAAAGATATAAATACTAGAAGTACTAATAAAATTATAATAATAGACTTTATCTAAAAATTATTATTATATAACTAATTATAAAAAATATTATTACTAAGTAACTAGTATTATTATTATTATAAGAAGTATTTATATAAACTAGATTACTAAAATAGATTATAAATAACTAAGACAAGCTATTTATATTAAAATTCTAGAAAATACTAATAAAAGTATATAGTATATAATTAAATATATTAATTACTAATTACTAGTAGATAGATAGATAGATAGAAAGAATAATTTAGTTAATTAAATAATATTTATAATACTATCTTAATTAGAATCAAGATAATTAGATTTATCTATTACTAATAGTATAGTTTACTATAAATAATACAAGAAATATAATAATAAGTATAATATCTTATTTTATAAATCTTAGATAAAATCCAAGAATAAACTAGAAGATCCTGCTAGCTAAAGAATAATTAGAAATAGTACTAGTACAAGTTTTAGATCTAGATATATTATATTAGATTATATCAAATAATATTAGATAGACAGAAAAAAAAATAAAGTTTTACTATAATAAAAAGTATAAGAATATATCTTTTTTAAAGAAGAGAGAGAGAGTTTACCTGCTATAATAAACTAAAGAATAGAAAAACTTTAATATCAAGAATAAATAATTAAGTAATAAACTAGATACTATAAAATATAGACTATTTAAAATTAACAAGAAACTTGCTAATAATAACTATAAATTAAAGCTATTTTTAAGAATACAAGTTTACTTAATATTTTATATCTTATTACTTAAGCTAATACTAAACAAAAAAAATATTAATAATAAAATAAATAATACTAATAATAAATACAAAGTTAAAAAAATCCTGAGCTGCAAGTTAGAAAAAGACTAGATTTATTATTTTATTAAATAGATTAGATATTTATATAAAAATAACTTATAGAAGCTAGTTAGGAATCTTAACTACTTTAAGAAGATTCAGGAATTTCTATAAGAAACTAGTCAAGAAAATTCTAATTAAAAGCTAAAATATTAAGTACTAAAAAAAAAAGACTATAGTAATATAGATTAGAAAAAAAAAATAACTAGCAGTAGAGTTGTCTGACCCAACCCATAAACCCGACCCAAACCCGACCCGACCCGCCAAGCCTTGGGTCGGGTTGGGATATCTAATAATCCATGACGGGTTGGGTTTTTTAGGGTTTAACCCGTGGGTT
>JAPDEK010000219.1:0-13995 GCA_027569065.1 Aspergillus cavernicola
TATACCGGGCTAGAACATCAGCCGCGTTAACAAGTATTGCTGGGTCCACTCACTTATCTGTCTGGGCAGCAATATTCACACCTAGAAGACAATTGCTGTGTTTTGAAAGAAAGGCCCTGGCATATAGGTTCAAAACAATCAAGCCGCGGTCCACAACCCTTGCAACCACAACTGTACTCGTAGACGTATGCCCAACACATTCTGAAAAGATAAGTCAGCCGGAGAACAAGCATTACCTGGTTTACTCACGTGTGTACTGGATAGAGAGTTGGAGTATGCTATTGTATTCCAATTTTGTGCCTTCTGCAAAAGAAGATGAAGATGGAAGAGTGAGATATAAGAAACAAGAGCACGGATAATGGTAGGAATAGAAAAATAAGGGGATAAAGAGAATGGAAGGACGTAGAACTATATACCGGTTAGCTCTATACTAAGTCTCATGGGTATTAGGCAAGTGAACAATACTTCTGTAGTTTCACCGTAGTCCAGTTCTTGGGGGTTCGGTGCAGGTCCAGACTCAGTCCCCACAGGTCTGTATTGAGGTGCGTCCGCACGCCGAGAGTTTGCGTGAACATGCATAGAGAGGAAAATCACAGCAGGGCTCGAGCCGCTCGGCGCGCTGGGCCCCAAATCAACAATTTTTCCATTGAGTACTTCTGATGGGTCGAGATAATGGATCTGCTTTGTGTTATTGGGGACAAGTACTCCATGGTGAATTGTATTGCATCTAGATATGCGGGCGAAGAATTAGCCATCAGTTTTTGTGCTGGTCCTTTTAAAACTCACCTTGATTCGGCGAAGGAGTGAGTGTAGTATAGGCATACCTATAGGTTCACCTGAGCTAGGATTGAGGATACTGAATTCGAAGGCTCAGGCAGATGCATGTTCATTCCAGAAGGGTCACCCGAGCATTGATTAATTGAAGACACTCTTCTTGAACCAACCCGTATGCTGTCCCCAAATACTCCCACACGTCAATAGGGATAAGGGATCGAGCTTCCTCCAGATGATATTCAACAGCGAGCCAGTCACATGGCGGAATGGAGTGTCTGGAAAGTAGTAGGGGGCATTCAATAACGCTCCTATTGCCGTCCTCGAAAAGAGCTTCAAATATGAGGCCCACCAGCCTGCGGTTGGACACTGTGGCTAGCTCTCTGTACTTCTCGAATTTCACTAACATCATCTCGAATGCTGGTGACTCGGGTGGTCGAAAATATCCGCTTTTCACCGAAATAAGGCTGAAATCCGGATATGGAAATGCCAATCCTTTTGGAGGGCAAATCGTAGCTAGCCTTGGTAGGGCAAGGCTTTGAGTTGTTTTGGGGGGAGAAGTCACGATGCTGCTAGATTCATTCTTGTTATGCTTTTGCTCGCATGTACCTTCTCTGTAGTTAGGTTGGGGGGCGGTCCATCCTACACAGGACGCGATGAGCCCGCGCAGGGGTGCGAAAGCGTTTGAAATGATGAACGACATGTCTGGTCAGCGCAACCATGCACCAAGTATCTACGACAAGGCTGGATATCTTTATACAATATTGTTTACAATTTTCGGCCGCTGCAGGCTGTGAAACAGCTAAACCGATATAGCGTTGCTGTCCAAGAAGTCACAAGTAGTTGAATCTCAGAGGATACAGCAGTTGTCCAGTTGTTCCTTCTGACTCTGGAGTATCTCAGCTCTGAACGCATCTTGTTTATCGATTTGAGCTATTGATGATCCAGTTTCGCCCCATTAGTGAACCAGCGGGGTCTTGATCAGTAGATCTCGCGGGCGCAGCAAGTGTCCGCCATGAAATGCGCTACTTGGACCGTGGGAGGTCTGTGCTCGTTGTTAACAACGAGCACAGACCTTTCCCCTAGCATGGTTTGCTCTTTCTTCAATCTCATTGGTCAAATCATCCAGTTCGCCCAACTTAAAAAGGAATTTATTATATTAATGTACAGAAACGGAAAGTCACAAAGATAGAGAACTGCCTTTTACTATTCGATGCTCTCCCCCACCTAATCATGAGGGTACCCGATCTGCTTAGCTACATATGGACGCTGTAAAAGCCAAACCATCCGCGCTTTTCCTAGAATGCTCATGTTGAGCCGATCGCCAGAGATGCGGGATTGGGGTCAAACTAAATGATGATAGAGAGACAAATGAAACGGGCGAATAGAGGCAAGCTCCATGAGGTACGTTGGTTCGATGAGATGAGGTGTGAATTTGGAGCCAAGTAATGAAGGAATGAGCGAATGAGTACTATCGAACAATCGCAGGCCTTGGTACCAGCAGATATTGGCTTTCAAGATCGAGAAAGTCGGTGTTTTACGGAGTATCGATATTCCAGTATGGCTGACAGCCCAGACGTTTTGAAAAGCCCTGGTGCGGAACCCCGGCCATGCAAGCCCAAGAAATATTGCAAGCTGAAGGCTCTTAGAGTGTAATGATTCTAGGACGAAGCAAGTCTATTCAGTTTGCATTGACGGTAAGCAAATTGAGTAAGATGATTTTCCGCGTAAAAAATATACTTCTTGAGAAGGTAATGTATGCATAGAGACGAGAAGCCGCGAGACCATAATAGGCACTGTGGCCCAAACAGTAGAGTAATGCCTGGAAGAGATATAAATTGAAGGCTGCTAGATATCAAAATGTGCCACAGTTTGAAAATTATTAAGCTGTACCTACAAACTGCTAGTACTCCTACCTCAGTCCACGTCGAGAGAAATCATTTTACCTAGTGATAATGTGCGGTCGTCAGTACAGAAAATACCGATGTGGATGTCGTCGTATCATGCCTCTCCCTTTGCACTGTCCGGAGGCTATTATCAACCCGGTTACACGAAGGAAGAATATGTGTGGGAAAGAGAGAACTGTTACAGATGTCACTGATCCGGGGCTCTGCGGCGATGAAGATTGCTACCTCAAAGACCTGAAGTCGAGGGGCTGGAAATGCTGCGATTGCAAACAAAAGAATAATGCTGGAGCGAGATATTGCAACAATAATGTGATTGTTACCAGGAGAGGGAGCGAAGCTGAATGTCAGCATTACATTTGCAGGAAATGTACCTACAAATGAAAGGTGGGCATCCGTCCCCGAAACCGCATTCCTTTCAGGGTCTATCAGCAGCGCGGTAACTGACTTTATAAGATGGGAGCTAGGTTGAACAATGAAGGGATTGATAGCATCTACCTTGGAATCAGCCGGATTTATTTTCTTCATTTGTTTGATTTTTCGGTCCTTTCTAGAAATTCAGTGTCTCTATTGGAAAGGCTTGACTCTTGAGGGCTCTGTGCTGGGCGGAGCATACAGAGTCATGGGCATTAAGAAGAATTTGAGATGAAAATAGTCTGAGCAATCACTTTCAACATAGTTTGTATATTCATGTGATTGGTCAAAATGTCTGCTGTTTGCTGTAGGGGGTTCTTGGCGTCCCTATCCTCACTTACGCATTTAAATGGTTGGTGTGCCCCAGAACATCCCGATTGCTTGTCTAGATTATTTTTTTTTCTAATTTTTTCTATACTAGCCAAGCCCCCAGAACAAAAAGTCTCGGTTGTCTCTTGCTTGCACTACAATCATGGAGCAACATACCTACCAGATTAGCGCATTCTCGTTTAATGAGAAGAAGAAAACGGCTCGAATAACTGTTTACGTTTCCAACAAACTGTTCAAAATCGATCTCAGCGAGAAAAACTTTCGGCAATCACCTGTCTTGCTAAATAAATTCCTTCTCCTTCTTAGTCGCTTAGAAGGAAACTACAACCCTGGCAACGGAGACCCCTGGGAGGACATGCATGATTGGATTCTAGAACCGTTTCTGCCATACTTTGAAATTCTTTCGCAGCGCCAGAGTTCCAGAAAGTACACGTTTGATGATTGGCTGTTTCCAGAATTGTTATGCTACACTGTGAGAGTGACAGAGGGCAACTTAGTCCCAGTTTCACTTACTCAACAACCGCGCGCAAAGAACTCCGACGTGGGGGCCAATCTGACCGAGTGTGAGGATGCTATGAGTATTGATTATTCTATGTTTCCTGTCTATTCGCCCAAGGATGTCGCAATCGCTACCTATTCGAATTCATTGCCAGATGTGCCCCGCAAAGCCTTCATAAAAGGACAGCCTAGCTTTCTGAAGGTGGTCTGGGCTGGAGATGCAAAGATGACAAATCGGGAGCTCTCCAAATACGCAATGATTCACGCTGCTGATTTTGATTCCGTCGTCCACACCTCACGACTTAATGGGTTGGTCCGGGATGACAATGGATGTATTGCAGGGCTTCTCCTTACATACATTGATTGTGGCGATCGTGGCCCACTCGATTGTATCGATGTTAGCGATCCCAAATATTCTGAACTCAAGGGAAAGTGGTTTGGCCAAATAAAACAAACGCTGCGCCACCTCCATTCACATGGCATTGTCTGGGGAGACGCGGCAGCTACCAACATACTCATTGACATGAAGGACGAGGCCTATTTGATTGATTTTGGGGGAGGTTTTACACCTGGCTGGATTGAGCAGGAAAAGTCCAATTCAATGGAAGGGGACCTCCAAGGGCTTGACCGCATCGGAGAGTTCCTCTTCCGCTAAGACACACAATGGTCCTTCGCGGGTCATTATCAACTTGTTTATTGTTATGTAGTGCCGGCGATGGGAATCGAACCCATAACCAAAAAGCGGGGTGACCAATCCTACCTTCCAGAGGCTGCCTCGGAAGCATTCGATTAAGTCCTCTTGATCTCTCTCTGGCCCTCATTGGTAATCACGTCGCATCGGTGAATAGAAGGTTCTTTGACAGCCGGGGAACACTCGAGAGTCTACAGGAAAGCAGGACGCTGGAGGTATCAAAGAAAAGCACACTTTGACTTATCTTATTTGTCTTGGGTTTCAAACACGATCATGCCGCGTGACTTTGCTGCACCGCGCCACGGAGGTTGCTCAGAACATTAATAAAATTGCACCAGATTTATGTTATAGAAGCTTACTGGCTATGAGAGCTACCGCGGCAAACGAGCCATTTCTTACGTAGGAATAAATTGTCGCTGCTACCAGGAAAGTAGGAACCGAGAGCATCACTTTCTAAGCTCAGGATTCTAAACTGAGGGGTAAGAAGGAAGTCTCTTGGCATTCTGGCGTCAAGCTACGCAAGCCTGTTCTCCCCTTTTCTCAGAACACAGTTCCAGCCATAACTTCCAGCAAAATATGGATTTCTTATTAGCCTTGAAAACTTTACGAAATGCAACACCAGATATTCTTCTGGGTTACCATGAGGAGGTGCTGCAGACACTGGCGGCTGTGGGGCAACAATTGAAGGTGAGAACGGAGCCCAGACGGAGCCAGCGAAAACTAATCTGTTTCTCAAGGAGAATACTCCTCCCACTACAGACCGTCAAAGCGAATGTGAATCGATCGGGTCTGGTTACTCGGCCAGTTCAATTAGTGACCGGTCTACCTACCAAGGATCGTCCGATAGCGAAAACAGCGATCTGAGTCGCCCTACTACTCCAGCGTCGGTCAGACATCCCTTAAGATCTGATGGCACCGCCAGGGATTCGGAACCTTCCCAGGATTCATTGCCTCAGATACCTCCTCCATCACAGGACTGGCCCGTTAAGCTGCTCGAAGCTGCCAATAAAACTCTGCATTGGTTGGTCCAAAAATCAGCAGAGGAGCCAGCAGATATCATTATCAAGAAAAGATCGCGGGCGAGGGATTATAGAATCGAAGATCTTCAACGTGTGGATGGCCAGAAAAAGCCCGGAAAGGAAGACCAATTGTTCAGGGGTCTTGCCCAACGATCAATTGGTCTCGAATTTACACAATTTCAACATGCCGCAGGGGTCAAATCAAGGGTGGATGACCTTTTTGAAAGCATTTGCTCTTCAGATTCGGAAGTGAAAAAAAACATCTATAAACGAGCCGGCTCTGCCACGAAATATCTGGACTCTGTTGAAACTGATACCGATGATAGGGGAACTGTGCTACGAGCCATCAGTACTGGAGTGAAGTCTCTGGTAGTAGAGAAAATATTCGGAAGACGACTGCAGGAGTCTGGGAAGCCATATATCCCAGCTGCGATATCAGCTTTCATGGCCCTGAACATAAATGCTTTCGCCCACACACGTTACGACGATATTCCCAGACTTATTGACCTTATACTCGAGACGGAAGCCCCCTTCGTCCAATTACCTACAAATTCAGATGATGCGGGGTCTACACACCCAAGAGTCTCAGATGTCTTGGTATCATTATCACCGTGGTTCACGAACTTGCAACATGCTTATGACTATAAACTCCCCTGCCTTGGTCCGATCACTAGTATCGCTTCTTTAGCGCAAAATGAAATAACTGAACGTCCTCTCAAACGCATGCGACCGAACCAAGTTCCGGCCTTATCAGATCATGGAAGCCTCCCAATGTCACCCAAAACCGTCTTGGCCCCAATGACGAATTCCCGACAGCGCCAACTGTTCGACAGAAGGAATAGGCGAAGCCAAGCGGTTGTCGAGGCACCTACACAGCCTCTATTGGCTGCATCGTCTCCTGAAGCTCCCGTTCATCAGCGGCTTGTCTCCGGGTCTTGTCAAACTTCTAATCTCCATTCAGGTTCAAGTGATCCGAGGCAAGAGTACCACAATGATGCAGGTTCGAATCCTACTTTGCAAGACATAGTTCAATCTAATGGACTACAGGCAACATTAGCACAGATCGTGACATTTCGCGGTCGCCATGCGAACGAAACGGGCACTTAGCCCATGACAACATGATACAAGATAGACGTCCGTTTCCTCAGCTTCCGTCCCGCCATGGCCAGATAGCCAGTTCGCATATATCCGCAGAAGTGACACAGATTGATAATACAACCAACGTTGTTAGTTCAACGCCAAACAATTCTTACGATTCCGAGCCATCGGACAATGTTTCGCCCCATAGACCCAACAGCGGGCCTTGTGAGGCCGAACTATATCTCCCAACTGGTTCAGCTTTGGGCCGGTCGCCTTGCAATGCCACGACAGCGATGACTGGATACAATCTATCGCTAGATAGTTCTTGCGATGTGTCCCAGGTTGTCCAGGGTTGCACGACAGCAACTGGATTTAATGATATCAATCAGGTGGTGTGGGATAACTTAGATTTCGCCTCTCCGTGGTGCTCAGAACAGGCACTCCCAACCTCTTTCCTGAATTCGGAATCAGGGGTCGTAAACCCCACTATGGAAGGGGGCTACGGATTTTATAACATGACCAAGGCAGTTCAAGACTATTCGAATCTGGATGCCTTACATCTCAACCAACAATATTGCTCTATGGCGTCAACAGGCGTTAATGTACTGTCTTGAAATGCATGATTTGCTTGGGATACATAAAACTAGGTCGTGCTTACATTTAGACCGCAGTTATGCTTGCTCTGCTAGTGCCACTATTCCAATAGCAGAGGTCACTTCACGCTATCCTCCATTGCTGTTATACACAAGGCTGCCATTAGACCGTCGCCCTCGATCTTGAGAGTGTGTTCTTCATGAAAGGCATGGTAGTGACTGTTCAACTCAAGAGTTGTTATTTTTCCGTCATTTTGAATAACACGCAATATGAAAGGATCGACCCGAACGATGGGTATCATGAGTGTCGGAGTTTTCCCAATGGTAGCGCGTCCGTGAAAGAATATCACTATGTTCCATGTGTAGTCTGCTGGGTTTGAACTCAGGGTATCCGTAGCTGTCTGGGAACTATCATATTAGGCTACAGTTGGAAGGAACTATCGGAGAGAAACGACTTACCATCGAAGCATGACAAATACTGTGCGCCGCAAGCATATCACATCCGTAGACTGGAGGTATTCTCGTTAAGCATCCAGATGGTGGGCGAGGAATCCTCTCTGCTCGCCGTTCGACAACCGCATGCAGATTCTGGATATCTTTCTTACACTCCTCTGGGGTGGGCAGCGAGTTCACTGCGAGGCGTGTTGTCGGCTCGCTCATAATAATTTTGTCGCTCGCTTGTGCGCGGGGCTCCTGGAGAAACAGAATCAAGCTGCTTTCGTTCGAGTAGGACACTTGTTTGACCTGCTCCAGAAAATGAGTCGGGTGGGGTGGGAAGTCTCGATAGTTCGACGGAATAAGGGGCGTCTCGTGGCTGGTAATCCCGATTCCCCTAATATTGCTGTTCTTAGTATTGTGCCTCCAGCAGTAAGAAATATATTTGTTGGTGACTTTCCATTCCGACGTCTGGGCAGTTATGGCCATCTTCTAATCACCGCCTTCCTTTTAGTATCAGTGTCGAGTGGGGTGTTTCTGGAAAGCTTTGGTGCCCGACACGTGCAAATCCCTGTTCACGTGATGACAGGTCATGCAGATCCCCAAGGACGGGATCTCTAGGAGGGTTGGACTGTTAACAAAAGAGGAGGGGGTGCCATGACGAAGATTTTGTGCCTTGCCGCTGTCATGGTGAAAATTTGTGGCAAGCGGAGAGGACCGCAACGTCCTGTATTTGTTGGTGGGGAGCAGTTCAGAAATCGACGGAGTGATGGTAATAAGCATGAGGTTAGCAATATCAAAACCTTTCAAAGTACTAACGCACTACATACCTAAATATTACTTTAATCTTGGCATGCATGAACTGCTGGCTAAAAGCATCATAAATTTCTCTAGCTCTAGAGACATCTGCCATATCCAAACCTACAAAGTACTTTAAGAACTACTGGGAATTCTATCCATGTTTCCGGAAGATTTTTCGGAAGGAAGTGAGAGACATGGCAAAAGCAGCTTTATTCAAACAATAAGGCTTAATAGTCAAGATGGATCCCTGACTTCATTCTTCGACCTGGCAGTTCAAGACTTTCTAGAGTTCCGAGACGATTGGCTGAGATATGACTAGCTGAATGGGAAGCCATTTCAACTCCACCCTCCCAACGCTTGAAAAGAAGGAACCAGGATTACCATCAGGAGGCCAAAAGCCGGAACCATGCCTGCGGAAACAGGAACAAGTTAGCAAGGCTACTGTCAAGACAGGAAAGAGCAACTCTCAGGTGCGGTGACTCGGCTGCCACCTACTAATAAGCAAACCATATCTCTGAAGCGGTAAGAAGTGTACCCTTTTCTTCACCTCAGTAAACGCTACAGACCCTCCATTGAGTCGCCCGGTCAGTTATCGCAGTTATGCAATCTTCCAGGGAGATAATCAAATGACTGCGAACTCCTACCAGGCATGGGCTGGACACAATCCGAGCAAGAGAAGCTTCTACAGATATATAAATAGGAAGCTTATAGTTGGACGTTAGCTTCTGGATTTTAGGTTGCTTGTAAGAGAAACATGTCGGGGTGATAATTCGAAATGATAAATCTGACATAAATTATGGGGGTATAACGTTGCATTTTTGTTCTTGTCGTGTCTCAGTGGAAGTGACGAAGGTATGCAAACATTGCAAACAAACGCGCTATGTGTGCTATGTGATGACGGAAGTGACCCGGAATTGAAATTTCCGACCGCCGACTGCCGACTGCCGCCTGTCACCTGCGAACCATTTCTGTCTCGCACCAAACCAGAGATTAAGATTACTTTCGTCAGCTCAATTTCCCCGTTTCTAGCGACCACCGTTCCACCGAAGAAAAGACTCGACGGTCCAAGCGCAATGGAAATGCTGGCCGCCCTTACATATGGCCTCCATTTTGCGGCTTTCTTGGGGGCATTTATGCCATTTTCAGTATCTGTAGGATTGATTGCTGTATGCACTGAGTCCTGATATCGTGGCCCTATATTCATCCCGAATTAGTTAACTTGTTATAGAACTCCGATGTTCTATACTTACTATCATTTTCATGCACCGCCGCGGGAAACTCTAGAGCAATATACTAATATTGATAGAGTTAGCCATAGAATCGTGCAGTGATCAGGGGAAGAGAGAACATACATCTTGTTGATGAGGTCTAGCCATTGTATGACAGAGACTATCTTCTGCGCGAAGCTTTCTGTCACTGATATTTCGGGCTCGAAAAAAGCTGGTGTCTGAAGTATAAAAATAGTTTTCGATATGTATTGGTTCAGGAAAACCTTTTCTACAAGTTTAACTGCTATTGCGAAACCATCCAGGAACGGCTAGAGTTGAACCACATGTTCATCCTGGAACAAGACAAGAACTTACAATCCGCGAGCTGATTTGGGTACGGCAATAGTTTTTTGCATACACCCGCGCCTCCCTCCATTTCCCCCCTCCGGCTACGCTATGCTTAATCTGTCCTCCTTCAACAAGAGACAAGAGTACTGACTCGGTAAAGCTATATCTTCTATTCAGCCAAGTTCTCTTCCCTTCTCCGGCAGCTGGCCCACCTACACAGCCGTGCTGAACCAAAAAACAACCATCTGTGTCTGATCATGCAAGACGGGTATGTGGCGGTAGTTCTGGTAACAGAGTAGTCTATTGATCTCATGATTACAATATGTCTATGACAAGGAAGGAGTTGATTTTTTCGACCCAAACCTTGCCGAGGGTGCCGTAGTTTGGATAAGCTGAATGAAAAATTGGGCTGCTATCCAATAGCGGAGCATATATCCATGCGAGTGGAAAGGCGCGGGCGCCGCTGCATAGAGCCGCGCGGTTACCGGATGAAGAGATAGTAGGGCTGCTTGTGGGGAGGGGCGCGAATAATTTGTGCTATAGCGGAACGAGGGGCCCGGTTCGATTAGCCTGTGCTCTGGGGTTGCAGTCCCCTGAATTGATCGAAGGCAATTAGTTAACTTGTTGGGATAGAACTCCGATGTTCTATATTTACTATCTTTTTCAAGCACCGCCGGAGGAAACTCTAGAGCAATGTACTATTAAATATTGATAGAGCTAGCCGTAGAATCGTGCAAGGGCCAGGGGAAGAGAGAACATACAAGGATGTCAAGGGCTTCGTTTGGCTGACGGGTTCTGGTATGCGTAAATCGACACTTCCTTTCATGATAAACAACTTGAAGAGAGATTGGAGAGTTATCACTGTATAGTTTGCAGATGTGGATGCTCCTCTTTCCAGAAGAAACGACACCATAGTGGGGAACCCGTTCGCGGCGGCTAAATGTAATGGGGTAGACCCTTTTTTGTCTACCGCCGACAGGTCGGCTCCGTGGCCGAGTATTTCTTCCGCAACTTCAACATGCCCTCTTTCAGCAGCCCAATGAAGAGCCGTTCGGTCTGCTCGGTCCCGGTCGAACACAGAAGCTCCTCGCCCGAGTAGAAGAGATACAATCGGTCCATGGTCTTCCCGCGCGGCTCCCATCAGTGGCGTCCCATCAGTCAAGTCTCTTGGGGAGTGTCCCGTGCCCAGATCCAGTAGCTGTTGCACTTGGTCCAAGTTCCCGCCTCGCGCAGCCGATGCCAAGACATACTCGTCATCTAAGAGAAGGGTATCGATCCGACAGATTGGGCAACGGTCCGTGGTAAATATAGATTGGCCGAGGCAGCGTTCATGGGCCCAGTATCGACAACTGCATCTCAGCGTCACCACCTCGGACTCCAGGAGGAAGTCTTCACTGCAAATAAGACAGCACTCATTCACAAGAGTATCGTCCACGGTCGTCCGCTTAACGATATTATTAGGCACCGTCTTGATGCTATCTCGGTATGCACGGAATAATTCCCCGGGCGATATGATGATCGCATCCATCTGACTGAATTCCACATGTAAGCATCAGGGACACAAGAGCATGGAAGCTTACTAGATCCTGATTTCATACATCTTGAAATCGGGAATGAGAGTTGAATGCAATAAGCCGGTCTCAAGATATGTAGCAGCCTTGATGCGTGAGCTCGTCTGATGCATGGAACGTCGCAGAAATCCGCTGGGCTTGGAAATTGTGACAATCGCAACGGTCAATCATCGGCCAACGATGAAGGAAAAAGGCTTATAAAAACGACCCCGCATTCAGGCGCCAAGCCTTGGTGTAAGTTCATGGCCAGCCTAAAGACATGGGAATAATCGGGTAGCGTGAGATTCTACTGGCAGAAAATAAGGGGCTTTTTCCGCTTATTGATAAGAGATCGCAGGAAGTAGGTAGTGGTTTCGGTTATGACGCACTCAGAGCGTTACGTTGCGGACGTATCGTGCGACTGACTTGACCAGAGCCAGTAGATTAAAAAGGGCACCTGTCCAGGTAGGTTTGGGGATTAGTACTAGCGACCTGGAAGGCAATGGAATGTAAAGTCTCCAGGTTGCCAGCTAAACAACTCAAGAAAGAGAATTCATGGTACAAGACGGCTAGTGGCGCAAGCTGGCCTTTATCGTCAGAGCGCTCATTGCTGCGCCTCGATGTGATAGATGAGGATTGGTCGAAATGCACAGCCACAGGTGGACCTCCTGATACGGTATAGTGCTTCAGGAGTATGCCGCCTTCTACTTTGTGTACGAACCAATCCACTGGTGTAACGGATAAATACTTCCACCGAGCCGCTCGCTCAGCTGACACTTGCGACAACAGGCCAACGCCACCATGTGGTCTCCTCTCATTTCCTCTCACGAAAAAAGATGAGTGGAAGCAGCTCCCCGGACTACAAAGCGCTTTTCCTCAAGGCAGAGGAGGAAAGGAAACAGGCAGAGGAACGAGAAAAGCAGGAAGCTGAGCTGAGAAAACAGGCGGAGGAAAGAGAGAGGCAGGAGAGAGAACGCAACCGACCGACGACTTTTGGAGAGTTCATCCGACATTGCCATGATCTTCTATGGCGGCCGCTGAGGGCCGAAGCTCCTTCTCGCTCCACAACAGGCACCATCCCCCCTCCTACCGGGAAATACTGCCCCATACGACTGCGTCCATGGACAGACTGTGCAGCGAGGCAACGAGAAATTTACGCATCGGTTTGCCGCTACCTACAACCCACTGAAGTGGATGCACAGCAATTATTCACACCGCTTGTTGCATTGGAAGACCATGGCCGACGATTCGCGCGCCGACCGATTAGCAGTGAACAGGATCTCGAGACCTATGAGCGGCTAGCCGTGGAAGACCATGTGCATGACATTGTCGCCGAGTTATGTAAGATACCCAATGCTCGAGAGGAGTTCCAGTTAGGTAACGGAGTGTGGTTTGATAATCACGCCAATGCTCTGGATGAAGATGACGAACCAGATGCGAGCCGATCATCAACTGCACGACCCTCCAGACCTGACCAATTTTGCATCCATCGAGTTGACGGCAACACGAGTACCTTGCTTACTACCGTCGAGTACAAACCACCCCATAAGCTCTCCGTGGGGAACCTGCGTGACGGACTCCGACCGATGAATTTCTGGCAAGAAGTCGTCGAACCCGATACTGTTCCTATGGAAGAGCCAGAGAAATCAGAGTACAATGCCGCGCGGCTTGTGGGGTCAGCAATCGTCCAAGAATATCACGTGATGATTCAAGAAGGACTGGAGTATTCATATTTAACAAACGGCCTCATGGATGTGCAACTCTGGGTGCCCTTCAACGACCTAAGTACTTTATTTTACGATCTGGGTGACCCTAGTCTAGACGGAACGGCGGATGTCAGAAGCCCTGGGGTACCCAGGACTCGAATTGAGAGGGCTCTATGCCTCTGCTTGATGAGTTTTCGTTCCTCTTGTCGCGATCAAGCATGGCGGAATGATGCGCGGGCACAGCTGCCAATTTGGCATGCCAGTTTTGATGGTGTGCGCGCGCAGATTCCCGCAACAGACTTACGGCAGAATGCTCTGGGTGCAGAATACGCTGGCTCTGAATACACAAGTTCGGAACAGACTGCGTCTGAGTACCTGCCATCGTCTTCCCCGGTAGAATCGCCTGTCGCCGAGGCCCATCGAGTAGCCACGCGATCTGGTTCTGGATGTGCACCATCATCGGATCTGCCACCACGAGAGGATTCTCCGGGCTCTGACGCAGATCGTAACACTTTCGCCGGACGGAAGCGGGGGTTCAGCCAGGTCGCATTGTCCCCCCCAAGTCATCGATCTGCACCCCGTACAGATACGCAAGGGAACCAAGGTGGGCAATCTCGTCGACATGTAGCTCAATTTTGCACGCAACG
>JAPDEK010000220.1:0-13809 GCA_027569065.1 Aspergillus cavernicola
TCAAGGAAAGGATTGATGTGAATGCTGTTGATCGTGGAGGTCAGACTGCACTTTGCTGGGCAGCAAGGGAAAATCGACTAGACGTGGTACAGCTCCTGCTTGCCGACCAGCGGACTGTAGTTAATTGTCTTGAATGTCAAGGGCTTGCTGTCCGATATGGTCACCTTAACATGACTCGTCGGCTTGGACTATAGTAGAGTGTGTTTATTTAGATTGTTCTTGTTTTGATGTTCCAAGTAGTAAGAAAGATCCTCTTCTCTATGTTGCTAGCCGCTCCCATCAACAAAATCAACCGTGCTGAAACATGGTATAGACAGTAGCATAAAATTCGCTAGTTTATCCTAATACAGACTGTCATGTGATAATTATACAGCTGACACATACTTGTTTTTAATCCTGATCCTCGCACGTTCTGGTTATGACAGGATGCCATGCTTGATCAGATATGGAAGCCTACTCCGTCGCTTAATGAGATGGAGCTAATCAGTGATAATGAAGAGAATGGTTGCCAAGCAGAGGATATATCAGATGATTCAGATAATGATCATATAGATGAGCAGTTCACTTGTCAATAGCCATCATAGCTCGGGAGCTATGACTGCTCTGAGGCTCTCTTGTTCCCCATATCAAGCCTGCTATAATCGCTATGATCATCTCCACTTGGCATCATATCGATATTTCCATATCGCTATGATCGGGTAAGAACATCTTTTCTCCAGGTTTCGTCACACGCTAGTGGTGGCACAGCAGATCAATTGGCTGTGACTACTACATTGGTACCCATGGGTCTATGGGTATGGGTAATGGGCACCCATGCCGAGGTCTACGACTGCTTTCGTAATTTCCGGACACGATTCCTGTTTTGAAAAAGGGTTTTCCTCGCGCAGTTTACATTTTGTTCCTTCATTGACATTCTTCCTATCTGCATAACTAACAAGAACCTCATAAAATGACCAATTTTCCAGCCGCAGCACCATGTTCAATGTGTGCTATAATCACCACAATTGTCTGATATAGGGTGGGGCTTCTCCATCTCTTCCAATTGTCAACTCGCTCGGACTTTTCATATGTGACAGCGAGAGACCACTTCCCACCATCCAAGACAGCGTCGTAGGGCTTTCCATTGACATAACACGACACGTTCTTCAAAGCCGCTCCTGTCACAAACCCTTGGATGTGAATAACCACCTGTGAGTCACGAACATCCTTTGTCTGCTTTTCGATCACAAGATCTAGTGGGTGTTGAGCTGATGCATGAGTACCGCTAACCGGAACCCGATCTGTGTCGAGAGCAGGCACAAAAGGCGGCTGCACACGGGAGTGGGTGGCCATTTCAAAGGCATACGCGAATCGCAAGAGGCCGTTATCTTCGTATGCTTTCCCGGCGAATGTGAGATTCACTGGCATCTGTGTATCCTCCATAACGCCCATAGGGACAGATACAGTTGGCACGCCGAGGTGGCGGATGGGCCGATTACCATTCGAGTACTTGACGCCATTACTCCAAGCAAAACGGGCTGCTTCTTCGTCCGCATCCGCATTTGCTGCACCCACATCCGCATTTGATGGGAAAACAACTGCATCCAGCCCGAGACCATCCATCCAGCTCTCGAACGTTTCCTTGCGTGCATCTTCTAGTGCGTGGATAGCCTGCTTCATCCCAGGAATCTCGAAGATAGTCGCCGGTTTAGAATAAGGATACTGAACAATCTCACTAAACCGCGCATTATTTGCAGCTTCAGGTGTACCAGCCAACGTGCCTGGTTCAAGAGGAAAGATCATGTCAGGGTCGACGACTGTCAGAGACTCGAGGCCTTTCTGGTCATTAGCGGCTAGGAAATCATCCCATGCATGGGCGATTACCTCACACCGCTCTTTGCTAGGCCAGTCTTCAGGGAGGTTTGCAACAGTGACAAGCTGGCCTGTTGCCGCATTTGACTCGTACGTTGTAACAAGAGGGAAATCCGTCTCGATCACTTGAGCACCACATGCTTCAAGGGCCCGACGAGCTTCCTGCCACAGTTTGATGATGGATGGCCGAGTCTGGACTTTGCTAATTGGAGGTATAGAGGGGTCGTCGCCACCGACATACATAGATGGGACGCCGATGCGTTTGCCGTTCAGAGAGGATTTGTCCTGAAGGTTTAAGAACGTTTCTGGCCGTATTGTGTTCACTGATGGAATGGAAATGATTTGCTGCTCGTTATAGAAGTCTCCCGATGGAGCTGGGTCAGAAATTGCAAGAGTGTTGAGCACGTGAAATAGATCGGACATCGTCCTTGTATGAGGCACCAAAACATCACAAGTCGGATAGAGAGGACAGACACCGCGGAGTGGAAGCAGACCCTTGGAGGGCGTGTATGCGACAACGCCATTATTCGACGCAGGCGAGCGACCAGACGAAACAGTCTCGGTTCCGAGAGAAAATGCACAGAAGTTGGCTGTCGTGGCGACTGATGATCCATTTGACGAGCCGGATGCATACGCCGCCGCCAGGTAGGCAGGATTGTATGGGCTCTCAGCACGGCCCCAAACCCCCCGCTGCATGCCCCCGTACGCCATGGCAGGCATGTTGGTCCGGCCGAGGAGAACCGCGCCCGCATTCCGGAGAGCCTGCACACATGCCGCGTCTTCATTCGCAACGAGTTTCTCGAATGCGGGTGATCCGCTGGAAATGGTCAAACCTTTAACTTTGATATTGTCTTTCACTAAATATGGAATCCCCTCCAGTGGACGCGGTGGCAGGCCTGCTGCACGCCGCGCATCCGACGCAGCAGCCTCATCGAAGACAGACGGGTTGAGAATGGGAACTGCGCTCAGCTTCGTTCCATTGGCATCGTAGGCACTGATTCGTCGCAGGTAGCGCGCGACCAAACTCACGCTCGTGAGCCATCCTGACGAGAGTGCATGCTGGAGCTCAGAGACGCTTGCGTCGAGCAAGAAGAATTCCTGGTCGGGGGTTGTCTGAGCCATCTTGTTTTCGTGTTCTAGCTACAGTTCGGAAGGCAGATTCGGGGTTTCTGTTTATTTGATGACCGTTCCCAGTGCGGAGTCTGATAAGCCCTTCCCATGTGGTGGTGAATATTAATCCAATGACCAATGAATTCCTTAAGCAGCAGGAGAGCGTCGGCGCATTCCGGGTCGCTGCCCGGCTCCACCCGATCCGTACTCGGGGAAACCTTCCAACCCCAAAAACGCCAGACTGATCTAGAAATATTATGTATGTAGAGCGTCTATGTGTTGGACTCCCTAGTTTCTAAACCAAGACACCCAACCTCCTCGAAAAAAGTTGACAGCTAGACGACTATCTAACGAAGATAAACAAACAAACTTATCTGGCGACAAAAGTCGACCGTCGCAGCAGCCATGGCACAACACTCAACCTCAATCGACAGTCAGGATCCGGCCGACGATGCCTGGAAACCGCATGCAAAGGAGGACAAGACCGCGCTCCAGGCCCTCTCCCAAGGTGCAGCCCTCCCGGGCATCCCCTCATTCCCGACATACGAAAAACAGCGTCGCCACCTGCTAGAACACATGGCCGGCGCATTTCGCGTGTTCGCCCGCAAGGGCTACACCGAAGGCATGGCAGGTCACATTTCCGTCCGGGACCCTGAAAACCCGCATACCTTCTGGACGAACCCGCTGGGACGACCTTTTGGGTTGATGCGGGCCTCGGATATGGTTCTCGTTAACTACGATGGAGTGATCATTGGAGGGAACATGAGCCGTCCCGCCAATGCGGCTGGGTTTCTCATTCACAGTGCTCTTCACAAGTCCCGGCCCAACGTCAATGCGGCTTGCCATACGCACTCGGTGTATGGAAAGGCCTGGTCGACGTTTGCACGGCCGCTGGAGATGATCAACCAAGATGTCTGCGTATTCTACGGGAAAGCACAGAGTGTGTACAGAGAGTTTGGTGGTGTGGTCTTTGACGAAGCGGAGGGGCGGAGACTGGCCGCTGCCCTGGGAGAGGAAGGAAAAGGAATGATTCTGAGGAACCATGGGCTCCTGACCGTGGGGCAAACAGTCGACGAGGCAGCTTATCTCTTCACGTTGATGGAGCGGAGCTGCCAGGTGCAGCTTCTAGTAGAGGCGGCAGCGGCGAACGGGATCCCAAAGCAGTATGTCAGGGAGGCGGTGGCTGCATACACCTTTAAGATGACTTCGGATCCAGAGAGTTTGTACTGCGAGTTCCAGGTCGACTTGGAGACAGAAGACGCGTTGTGTAATGGTAATTTCCGGGCGTGAAAGATCGCACCCGGAGGTAGTTGGCATCTGCCACTTTTGTACAATTCCAGTCATTTAAAAGGAAAATTGCACACCAAAATAACTTCAGCATAAGCCATCGCATGTAAAAGGAAAAGGAGTTGTTCGACCAGGCCGCACCGCATCCGCATAATCCAGGCCCAAAACCAAACCCAGACTATGGACAGGCGCGAGTCTGCGTGGCTTAATAGTACTCAGAGTAATTAAGAATCGTGTTATGTCAAGATCAGCGCCAATTTTCGACCCCGGACAAGATCGACCCAGCTGATATTCGAATCTCCGCTCTGTCTCCGAATAGTCCAGAGATCCTGCAAGAAATCACTGGCAACCTCGAAATTCCGTAGGCCACTCGTCCGAGCACAGTTCCGCAATAGTTTGTAAGCGCGCTCCTGAAAGTCTGGCTCTGTCGTCTCGGCAGCAGCGATGAAGCCCGGCCACACGATTCCAGTGTTGGCGACGGAGAAGCCAAGCTTCTTCTGTTCAGCTTGCTCGAGATTGAGTATTACTTTCCGGGAGTGCGGTTGAAGGAGAAGGGGGTTGAGTCTGCGAATTCGACGATAGAAGAAGATTATGACCGCACTATGCATCGCAATGACTAAATGGGGCATGACAACCCGGTTTGCAGACGACATTGAGTTGTCGGCCTTGACCACAAGGCCGCCGATCTTGCTATTCCAATGGCAGATTTCATTCTCAAGGGTTTGGCACTGGGCCTCCTGCTGGTCAGTCAAAATGGGCCCATGACTATGATTTTTGAGTCCTTCGATTTGATTCGCAAGTGACGACGTCCGTGAGATGAAGGAAAGGAGTGCCGCCGGGATCCCGTATATCTGCTCGAACAGGGAGGGGACCTGCTGGCAGCCCACGCCCCCGGTTTCACCCAGTAACCCAATCTCAAAGTCCACACCACAGTACGCATCGAGATCTCTCCCAGCATGGAGGCTGTGTGTCCTCAAGGATGGGAACATCATCTTCTTGTCGGGTAGAGAGAAGCCAACGGGTGAGCTTGCCTCTTGCTGGTAGATGTGGGTGCTCTCTTCAATGACCCGCAGGAAGAGGTAGATGTTGTGAAGCAGCCGCACCTTCCGAGACTTGTTTATTTTTGGAACTCCCCTCAGACAAATGAACATTTCGGCGTTCAGGAGAAATGACCGGGCTTCTTCCTGCCGACCACTGACAACCTGGACATACCATCCAAGTTAGTGAGCCACAGGGAATCCGAGCTCAAGGGGTGACTCACGGAGATGGTGACCATTGTCAATATAGCCATCAGGATGTCCTTGTACTTGGTTCGTTGTTCCCCACATAATTCCGTATCGCAGCTGTGTCCCAGCTCCTTCTTCGCCCTGCCACTAAAGTGTTCACCGACAGCCCACCAGTAATTCGAAGTACCCGTCTGTTCTAGACTGACCTTATCAAAATTAAAGGCACTGACAGACAATATGCCATAAAATAGGGAAGATTTGGCATGGGTTGTCCTTTTGAATAGGGTCAACTCTGATAAGGCGGTCAGGACGCGTGGGAAGTGCATAATCGCCCATGGCGCTTTGTGCACGCGGAGAGGCGAGAACAACTTCCCCATCCCAGATTTATAGTGTTCCAGAAGGAAGTGTGAATTTGGGGTTACCGGTTCTTCTGAGTCGTACCCACCGGGGGTAAAGTGAAGATTAAAAAGAGACGGTGGGATAACCGAAGAATTGTTCATCGGCAATCGGCTGACAGGCATCAAACATGTTGATATGCTGTGGTCGCCATTCGCATTGACATCGAAGGAGGTGAGCGGATCGAACAAGCCTGGATCTCCAAACAACGCCGTAGGAAAGCCCATGTTGGTGTCCAAGGCCAAACTAAGGTCATCTTGGACATTTGCCGCGTCCTGGGAGACCAGGCCAGCTGGTATCTCCGGTGAGAGCTCGTCATTGACAGAAACATCGGGCAAAGACGAGTTTGCGAAGAACAACGCAAAGGGTCCCACTACAAGGATGCCGACTGTTTCAAGTCGGTGTGTCTGTGCCTCAAGTCCATTTACTACTTCGTCAACTTCGTCCTCGGGGATCTGGTGAAGTATTTCCCTGGACATGGCAGCTCGGTCCGTCTCTGTGACTATCTATTAGCGGCTATTTTGTCTGCTGGTAACCCGACCCTATCCTGATAGCAAGGCTGGAATACCTGTAAAAAGCACCCGACGAGAGCAACTGTCTGCATCCTTTGCGAAGTCGTCCGCAGAAACTGTGCAGTCTGCATGATCAGTATAATGGACAAACCTAATCTTGGCTCCGTAACCACCACAGACAAGACCGGCACGTGAGCACTGCCGGCAGAGGGGCCGGCTCTCATCGCACTTGACCTTGCGCGAACGACAGGTCGAGCATCCTCCAAAGGACCGCACCCTGGTCTGCCGTGGTCTCGCGGTGACTTTCGCCATCTGGGAGTGGAATGGATTAGAGAATAACCATCTGTTGGGAAAGAAGGCAAGTAATGGAGAGAGATACAAACATGGAGTACTGACTGACGATAAATTCAGCGCGCGATTGCAGCCACGAGTGCGAACCGATATCGGCGAGGAAAGCCATCCCGAGTAGCCACGGTGGAGTGGAGACTCTCAAATCAGGACCAGTAAACGATCAGCCTAGATATCGCTATAACCTTCCCACCAATTCCTGCTTTTACATTTTTGAGTTTGGCATCGGGGGTCCAGTAATACAATACGCCACCCTTATCTGGATTCTATCAATCAACATAGTAAATACCCTCACTAGAATATCTGATTTCCCAGACATTTATATATGGATGTGATGCTCACGATTGAATTGCAAGTCAAGTCTACCTTGTCGTACAAGTAACTTCCTCTTGACCAGACGTTGCTCAAAACATCACATCATCATGGAGAAATCCGACGGTCAGGTCCTCCAATGTCCCACGCGAGATGTCGAGTCCGCCATAGGCAGCGTGGTCCCGGTTGACCAAGAGGCAGAGCGCTCCTACGGTAAGATCCAACTCCAACCCCGGCCCCGGCAGTCCAAGTCCTGACAAGGGCACACAGTTCGCAAGCTAGACATGTTCCTCTTGCCCTTTCTCTCGTTGATGTACTTTTTCAACGCCGTGGACCGCTCCAACCTGGGAAACGCCAAAACAGATGGCATTGACAGGGACCTCAATTTCAAGGGTAACGAATACAGCCTGTTGATCCTGCTCTTCTACATCCCTTTCGGCACTCTCGACCTCCCTCTCAACATATTGACAAAGAGATTCTCGGCCAAATTGGTGTTGCCCAGTCTGATGGTCACCTGGGGCTCCATCGCGACTCTGCAGTGTGCGGCTAAAAACTTCGCCGGCCTGCTAGTTCTGCGTTTGATTCTGGGTGCCTGCGAGGCCGGCTTTTTTGCCGGCGTGGTGTTCTACTTCACTCTGTTTTACAAGCGCTCAGAGCTGGGGTTCCGGATCGCGATATTCTTTGGGACTGCCTTGCTAGCAGCTGCATTCAGTGGCCTCATCTCCTACGGCATCTTCAGAATTCAAGACCCCCACGTCCAAGGCTGGCAGTGGCTTATGATGATTGAAGGCATCTTGACCGTGTTGGTTGGCGTCGTCTCTTTCTGGTGGCTGCCCGCGTCCCCGGCTACAGCGTGGTTCCTGAATGAGCGAGAGAAGGCGGCATCTTTGGCGCGAGCCCTACGTGATGGCTCCAACAACGTCGACGTGGAATTCGACCTGAAGGAGTGCTTCATGATCTGGAAAGACTGGAAGTTTGCTTTGTGGTGCTTGCTGTCATTTACTTACCCTGTCGCCTTCGCAACAACATCCAACTTTCTTCCGCAGATTGTGCAACGTCTTGGTTACAGTGTTGTCAAGACTAACTTATGGACTGTTGCCCCCAATGCTGTAGGATTTGTGGTTCTCCTCATCGTTGCCAAGTCGTCCGATTACTTCCACGAACGCATGTTCCATGTCTTTGGCGCGCTCGTCACCTCTCTCGTGGGAATGATAATCCTCATTACCATTGATGTCCTGAACCACAAGGCCGTTGCATACTTTGCATGCTTCCTCATGGCCGCCGGCTCTTACATCCCGTCGTGCCTTGTGCAGTCGTGGCACAACAACAACAATCTGAACGAGAACAGCCGCGCCGCAACCACCGGTCTGTTGGTCGGCCTAGGCAACTTTGCCGGGATCCTGTCGGCCGCAACCTTCCGTGTCGAATACGCACCGAAATACATCCCCACACTCATTACTACGTGTTGCTGTAATGGCGTTGCCATGGTCTGTGTCTTGGTCCTCGGGTGCTGGATGAAGGCAGAGAATCACAGGCGAAACAAAGCACAAGGCGTGAATCTTCGGGCTATGGATGTCGACACGTCTGATCTGCCTGATGGAGAAAAATCGCCAAAGTTCCGGTATTTCACCTGAGATTGTTGGAGGTGCCTCTAGATTAGGTCTAGCGTCCACGTGACTAGAAGAGTTTTAGTGTTCGACCTCGAGATAGTTCTAGAGGTCACGAAAACAACCACAGATAGTATGAGATAATGTCATCTATTTGTCGTCACTTCATTAGAGATGGATCACATAAACCTGTATATTGATTGTGTCAATCCTAGCTGATTGCTTCCACTTTATATTTACGGGGAAAAGATACCTGTCGATTGTATGATGTCAACCGTAAGGGATAACGTAATTCCCGGGTCAACACCCATAGTAATGGAATCTCCGAACCGCGCGCGGACTTCTTCCATGATCTCTGTATTTGTCTTCCTGTCTCGGATAATGACATCGTCCACCCCAAGTGACTTCAGCAGCAGCTCTGTCTGGGCTGAGCTGGCTGAGATAATGCGTAGAAAAGACCGCTTAGTTTCACCAGCTGGATCAGAAACTGAGTCCACACTCGGGGAGGGCAATAAGAGCGACGTTCACGAAGCTCATCCACTGACGATACTATTACGGGATATCTCCTGGGATTCGGCGGCATGTATGTCGGTGCCTCATCGAACGTCTTCATGGGCAAGGTCGTGGCTGCCATAGTGTACAATCAGCCGACGAGCGAACCGTACGACAGCAATCCCAAAATCCATTCTCCAGCATCTGAATCAAGCAACGGTATCATCGAGTTGAATACAACTACCATTAGTCTCCGGGAGATAGAAGAGGAGGTTGCGAACAGATTGTATCTTGGGTATCTTCAACATATTTCGACCCAATGGCTGATACTTCACACGCCTCACATTGCTGAACTGCATTGCCACAAGCACAAGCTGATCAATCTGCGCGAGCAGATTGCCCTGCACCTGATCTATGCCAACAGCAGGAAATATCTCGAGATAACCAGAGAGAAAGGGAACTTCTTCCCTGAGCAACACTATAATGCGGCGACCCAGTATGGGATAGACCTTGGGCCGGACCTGGATCTTATCTGTGCGGGGGATCCAGACTTCCCACACCGTATCCCTGATTTTTTTTTATACCTGATAATACTCACATTGCTTCGTATTTCAACGAGCGTGACATGATATCGTGAGATTGCAGGGCCAATGCCATATACACTTTCAGTCACCCTGTAAACACCTATTATAATATTGCTATCGATAAACTACACCCTCATGGACAATAACCGTATCTCGAAAGGTGCTCAGCAGGTCCCCCATAACAAACCCTTCAATGGACCCTTTCAACAGCCGACTCAGATTGTTCATCGTCTGCTGAGAAAACCACGCAAGATGGGGAGTGATTGTTAAGCCGGGAACGGAATCGTCGCCGTTTTGAACATCAGGGATAAGAGGTGTTGTCTGTATCCCACCAGGCTCACGCTCAAGGACATCAGTCGCTGCCCCAGATATGCGACCCTGTCTCAAATTATCCGCCAACGCGCGCTCACAGACAATAACACCCCGAGAAAGGTTCACCAATATCGCCTCCGGCCGCATAACAGCAAACTCGTCCTCAGATATCAATCCAACTGTAGAGTTATCCTTAGGACAACAAAGTACAATCGTCGTCGCGGTCTTTAGAACATCCTCAAACAAAACCCTCCCCTCCCGGGCAGGCTCTCCCTTGCGCTCGGCAGCCATAATCTTCCCAAACCCCACACCCCTCGCCAGCTGCTCAATCTTCCGGCCCAATGCGCCATATCCAATAATCCCCAGTATTTCCTGCCGGCAGCCCAGAGGTGGGCCCCACACCCATCGCGAAGTCAGAGATCCCTCCCGGATCCACGCCCTCTCTGGCCCGGTGACAGCAATATGCTGTTCAACAATCTTTCTCCGCACCGCGAAATATAATGCAAGAAAATGCTCCGCGACTGCGTCGACATTAGCCTGCGGACAGTTCACAACTGTTATACCCCTATCAGAAAATAGGCGGCGATCTAGCCAATCCACCCCCGTGGCAGTGAGAGCTAAGCATCGGAGATTCTTTGCTTGGTTCAGATGGTCTTCTGTTATGGGCGTGAGGCCGGTGATAACAATTGTTGCGTTGGCGATGCGAGCTGTGATTTGGTCGGGTTGAGTCTGGTCATATCGATCGCATGTATGAGGGAAGGAGAACAGGGGTGAGGGTGCGCATGCCGCCTCGAGGAAGACAATGTGATGGTTCATCTTTCAAAGAAAGAAAATCGAATTTGTCCAAATTAAGATCAAATAAATAAATCAGGTGCCTGACAGGCATATATATATCAAGTCCGACGGCCACACTTTGGTGCGGTTGGGGATCAGATTGGTCTCCGATGTCCATGTTGATCGACTGTAGTTGCAGAATCCGGATAAGGGTGGCGTATTGTATTACTGTACTCCCGATGCCAAACTCGAAAATGTAACAGCAGGAATCTGGTGGGAAGGTTATAGCGATATCTAGGCTGATTTGGAAGTGTCTCCACTCTACTGTAGCTATTTAGGATGGCTTTCCTCGCCGATATCGGTCGCACCTGTAATCATTGCCGGCTGATTTATTGTTAGTCAGTAGGGCCGACTACGAGGGTGCTATCACAGCCCTTCAAAACAGCTAGAGCGAGACGCCTGCTCATGATAGCTCTGATACCCGTTCTGGAATTTATTCATCTCATCTCGACTTGACTCGATGGCACTTGCACCTCCTAAGTGCATCATGGGACCTGGCATGTTTGGTTCTCGAGGGCTACGTAAGTCCAGTTCCTGTGTATCTCCCGGCGCACATTAAGGGACCCGTTTACCCGTCGTCGGATCAAACGAACATATATAGTCCCAATAATGTATCATGGGAGGATTACTCTCTCCAAAACAGTGGGAACAAGTACCAGGCGCCCCCCTTGTACAGCAATGTCTATAGCATCATTTGGGGTAAGAGCCACAAATTCTCCGTTCTGCACCGTAATGAAAAAGTGGTCATTGGCTACCTCATACACCAATGATCGAATCCAAGAGAGAGAGAACCTGGGTCCCCGACCTGAAATTTGTAATATTTGCGAGATTTGAAGAAGAAAAATACTGACAACTCCGTATTTCTGGAGTCATCCCACATTTTAATAATATTTTTGGCGCCTTTGCTGTGGGAGATGTATGTTCTCTGATTTAGCGGAGCAATGGAAGTTTCGAGGTCGAACCCAGCTGCCATGGGAACTCGGAAGACCGTAGACTGGCTTGACTGAGGCACCGCAGCTATTGTAGAGGTGTCTAACAACATAGAATTATCTGTCTGAGCATTTGTTGGTATTTCAGCAGGGTGATGAACAGTATTCTCAGAGTCAGGGAGTGGTATCGACCCAGCGCGCTCTGCTGACATAGGGGTTGTCAGGCGAGATGACATGTGGTTGGGGAGAACTTATTAGGGAATATCTCTCTTCCAGAGAAGCTGAAGACAATATCACGGATGATCGCGAATGTTGTTTGGAATTTGCCTGGCGATGGATCTGGACAGAAAACCTGGGGAATATATAAAGAGTGACAAATCATTTGCGTGCGACTGGCCCACTGGCAAACCACAACGCTTACATGCCACACGGCTATTGTCCTTTCTATCTACTGTTAGAGAGGGCAGTGAGCCATCATGTCCGCTCCTGACTCGTGGCATAGATAAGATCTGCATTACCTTCTTGGTAGCATTCTGCTCCCAGTTATTGGAGCACTCAAAAAGTTCCCCAGGTCAGGTGACCACCAGGAAGTCCTTTGTACTTGACAGCAACGTGTCATCCATCATGGTCAACTGAATGTGTGGAGAATTGAATCCCAAACGCTGAGCTATCATGGCTAGGCGGCGACGAGCCTCTCTCTTCGCTGGCTGGTAAACATGCCCTCTAGTGTTGCTGTCAACATCAGGCGCAGCTAGCCTTGCGCCACTTAAAGCTTTGAAATAGCACATTGCAAATAACCAGAGTTGTAGATAACCCGCCGCCATCTGCTGAGCTTGCTTGGGAATGATCTCCTTTTATATTAGGAAATGTTAGAAGAATCCCAGTAGCTGGCACCTTGTGTACTTACTGAAGGGCATTTCATTTCCCCAAGCCGCCTTATAAGAGCAGGACATATGTTGTCCCATAGACCTCTAAAATCTAGCAGCCTGTCAAAACACCGCATTACCTTCGGATGCCTTCGGGATAGCTGATCCAGGTCCTGCTTGCTCCATTTTGACATCCTCAAGCCCCAAAGGCCAACGGCCTCGTCATCCTGCGCCTGACGGCTAAGACGCAGATTTCGAAATATGTCACGAAAGGGAAAGTCCTTTGCGCCAGGTGCTTCGCAAGTTTATACTGGATTCTCTTTGGTAGGCCTATCTGCCTGTTAGCCCTCTCTATTTCTGTAAGTGTTTTCATCTAATTACCGTCATCATAAAGGGTGACACGCCACCACTGATCCTCAGGTTGCAAGACCTGCTTCGCTGCCTCAATGCGGTGCTGACCATAAAGACAAACAAGGCGACAATTCTGAGGTAGAAGCAGGCGTGGTGTCTCAGAAAGGCTGAACAGTTGCTCTTGCGTGATACCAGATTGCGACAATGCTGTTTGAAGATCTGTACTATTTATGATGGCAGTAATTTGATTCCCACTCTCCTCTCTCGCGCAGCCCTCTGACTTGAAAATTCTCACAAGTCTCTTCACATTCTTCTTGTCAAATGTCCTGACGGTTTGCTGGAACACTAGGTGTTCAAGCTCAACTTTTACATAGCCACGAAAAAAGGATCCTTCTGCTTGGGCATCCATACTTATGCTATGTAAAAATTCACAAACTGGGTGAAATCACTCTAGGCCTATTGAGCATTATTTAATAGTAGCTGAATGCCAAGTTCGCGACCCGAGTCAGGGTCGCAGCTAAATCCATTGCCCTGACTGCTGTCCATTCTATTGACTTCTGTCCATCCCCTCGACCGCTGTCCATCCCCTAGACCGCTGTCCATTCTATTGACCGCTGTCCATCCCCTCGACTGCTGTCCATTCCCTAGACCGCTGTCCATCCCCTTGACTGCTGTCCATTCTATTGACTTCTGTCCATCCCCTCGACCGCTGTCCATCCCCTAGACCGCTGTCCATTCTATTGACCGCTGTCCATCCCCTCGACTGCTGTCCATTCCCTAGACCGCTGTCCA
>JAPDEK010000221.1:0-13713 GCA_027569065.1 Aspergillus cavernicola
GGACGATTGCTGACCCCACAAGCCGCGCGGCATTGTACTCTGATTTCTCTGGCTCTTCCATAGGAACAGTATCGGGTTCGACGACTTCTTGCCAGAAATTCATCGGTCGGAGTCCGTCACGCAGGTTTCCCACGGAGAGCTTATGGGGTGGTTTGTACTCGACGGTAGTAAGCAAGGTACTCGTGTTGCCGTCAACTCGATGGATGCAAAATTGGTCAGGTCTGGAGAGTCGTGCAGTTGATGATCGGCTCACATCTGGTTCGTCATCTTCATCCAGAGCGTTGGCGTGATTATCAAACCACACTCCGTTACCTAACTGGAACTCCTCTCGAGCATTGGGTATCTTACATAACTCGGCAACAATGTCATGCACATGGTCTTCCACGGCTAGCCGCTCATAGGTCTCGAGATCCTGTTCACTGCTAATCGGTCGGCGCGCGAATCGTCGGCCATGGTCTTCCAATGCAACAAGCGGCGTGAATAATTGCTGTGCATCCACTTCTGTGGGTTGTAGGTAGCGGCAAACCGATGCGTAGATTTCTCGTTGCCTCGCTGCACAGTCTGTCCATGGACGCAGTCGTATGGGGCAGTATTTCCCGGTAGGAGGGGGGATGGTGCCTGTTGTGGAGCGAGAAGGAGCTTCGGCCCTCAGCGGCCGCCATAGAAGATCATGGCAATGTCGGATGAACTCTCCAAAAGTCGTCGGTCGGTTGCGTTCTCTCTCTTGCCCCTCTCTTTCCTCCGCCTGCTTTTGACGTTCCTCCGCCTGCTTCTGACGTTCCTCCGCCTGCTTCTGACGTTCCTCCCCCTGCTTCTGACGTTCCTCCGCCTGTTTTCTCAGCTCAGCTTCCTGTTTCCTTTCCTCCTCTGCCTTGAGGAAAAGCGCTTTGTAGTCCGGGGGGATGCTTCCACTCATCTTTTTTCGTGAGAGGAAATGAAAGGAGACTGCATGGTGGCGTTGGCCTGTTGTCGCAAGCGTCAGCCAGAGTGAGCGGCTCGGTGGAAGTATTTATCCGTTACACCAGTGGATTGGTTCATAGACAAAGTAGAAGGCGGCATACTCTTGAAGCACTATACCGTATCAGGAGGCCCACCTGTGGCTGTGCACTTCGACCAACCCTCTTGAGGCGCAGCAATGGGCGCTCTGACGATTAAGGCCAGCTTGCGCCACTAGCCGTCTTGGACCATGAATTCTCTTTCTCGAGTTGTTTCGCTGGCAACCTGGAGACTTTACATTCCATTGCCTTCCAGGTCGCTAGTACTGATCCCCAAACAGTACCTACCTGGACCCTTTTCAATCTACTGGCTCTGGTCAAGTCAGTCGTACGATGCGTCCGCAACGTAACGCTCTGAGTGCCTCATAACTGAAATCACTATTTACTTCCTGCGATCTCTTATCAATAAACGGAAAAAGCCCCTTATTTTATGCCAGGAGAATCTCACGCTACCCGATTTCTCCCATGTCTTTAGGCTGGCCATGAACTTACACCAAGGCTTGGCGCCTGAATGCGGGGTCGTTTATGAACCTTTTTCCTTCATCGTTGGCCGGTGATTGACCGTTGCGATTGTCACAATTTCCAAGCCCAGCGGATTTCTGCAACGTTCCATGCATCAGACGAGCTCACGCATCAAGGCTGCTACATATCTTGAGACCGGCTTATTGAATTCAACTCTCATTCCCGATTTCAAGATGTATGAAACCAGGATCTAGTAAGCTTCCATGCTCCTGTGTCCCTGATGCTTACATGTGGAATTCAGTCGGATGGATGCGATCATCATATCGCCCGGGGAATTATCCCGTGCATACCGAGATAGCATCAAGACGGTGCCCAATAATATCGTTAAGCGGACGACCGTGGACGATACTCTTGTGAATGAGTGCTGTCTTATTTGCAGTGAAGACTTCCTCCTGGACACCGAGGTTGTTACGCTGAGATGCAGTTGTCGATACTGGGCCCATGAACGCTGCCTCGGCCAATCCATATTTACCACGGACCGTTGCCCAATCTGTCGGATCGATACCCTTCTCTTAGATGACGAGTATGTCTTGGCATCGGCTGCGCGAGGCGGGAACATGGACCAAGTGCAACAGCTACTGGATCTGGGCACGGGACACTCCCCAAGAGACTTGGCTGATGGGACGCCACTGATGGGAGCCGCGCGGGAAGGCCATGGACCGATTGTATCTCTTCTACTCGGGCGAGGAGCTTCTGTGTTCGACCGGGACCGAGCAGACCGAACGGCTCTTCATTGGGCTGCTGAAAGAGGGCATGTTGAAGTTGCGGAAGAACTACTCGGCCACGGAGCCGACGTGTCGGCGGTAGACAAAAAAGGGTCTACCCCATTACATTTAGCCGCCGCGAACGGGTTCCCTACTATGGTGTCGTTTCTTCTGGAAAGAGGAGCATCCACATCTGCGAAGGATCGGGGCAAAAGAACACCGCTGCACGTAGCCACTGAAACGGGGGTGTCGGAGACGGTCAGGATTCTCATCAACAAGGGCGCAGACGTGTCGTCAGTGGATGAGCAAGGTCGCACTCCTTTGCATTGTGCGGTTCAGCTGGATTATGCGGCAGTAACCAAGAGCCTGCTTGATGGGGGCGCTGATGTATCTGTTAAGGATCATACGGGCCGTGCCGCACGAGATATCGCTCGGGAGGGGGAGTACGACCGCATTCAACGAGTCCTCGACGGCGAAGAAGTGGAATTACGAACCTTCTTCCGAGGCCAATTTATTGAGATTTGAATGCGCGAGATCATGTGTAGGTAGGTACTGTCTGATGCTAATTCTATTCGCCGCAACACTGAACAATTTGATTTCACCAAGTCCGCGCGTAGTCAAGGAATGTATCTACTGCATCCTGGCCAGTCCAGGAAAAGACGAATAAATAGACAAGGGAATGTGAGGAGGCATAAAACCGTCTCCAAGACACGAAGTCGACGTATAAGTGCAGGGTCGCAGGTATGGGTCAGAGACAATCCCCAGTAGGCTCCCATTCACGTATACAAGCCATCCATCCGACCGAAGTTGTTGAACTCCTCGACGAATTTATCGTTCGCCTTCGTGGCCTTTGCCAGGTGCTTGAAGGTGACTTGAGTCTTTTCGACGGAAGCCAATGCTTGGGCGATGGCGGTAAGATTTTTGATCTATGGCATCAGGTTAGCCCTCAGTATCAGGACATCATCGAGGTGTTGTGACTCGCCTCTCGGCCGTTCAATTTCATCGATGCCAGATGCTCGAGTTCGCCTCCTTCGAGGATGGCGGGCCCTTGAGAGGTGTGAGCCTCTGCAAGGAAGCTTTCCCAGATCTTCTGCCGCGCATCCTGCGTCAATTCTGGATACTTGATCTTCAAATGAATTCGGCTCAGAACTGCTTCATCGAACTCCATCAGGCGGTTGGTGGTGAGAAAAAGCACCCCCTCGTAGTATTCGAGTTTCCGAAGGAAGATTGTCACAAGGCGGTTGTGGTTATTATGGAACGACGAACGATTCTCCATGAACACATCCGCTTCATCTATAAGAAGGATCGTGTTGAGGTGCTTCGCAATTTTAAAGATCCGGCCGAGGGTAGTATCCAATTGTAGAGGATCGCCATGGTCGGCCATTAATTCACCAGCCGAAACCTAACAAATGAGCATAGAACCGGAAGACCTGTCCGACGGGTATCGCTTACCGAGTAGAGGGGTGTCTGGAATCGCTCCGCTGTCGCCTCGACCGTGAATGTCTTGCCAACTCCTGGCGCGCCGCTGGGACAGTTAGAATAACTATCCACGCTCCGGACCGAGCCACTCACAAAAAGAGCACATTTAAGCCACGCCCCTTCCCCTTGATGAAGTCATCGAAGACCACTCCCCCATCGTTGCACAGGCGAGAGGTAGTGACTGATAGAAGGATTTCTCTCGTGGTTTCAGGGATTTGCAAGCGGTTGAACGAGGCGGGACACCACTCGACATCCTCAAGATCTGCGACCGCACACTCCACTGCTTCGATGAGTCATCGTAGTCACGTGGAGAGCGGGATGTTGAACTCACCGAACATCTTTTCATTGAAGCTGAAGCAACGGACGGTCGGACAACAAATGAGAAACTCATCATCAGTCATTGAAACTTTATCCTTTCCATTACCCTTCAATCTCTCGAGTTCTTCTCGACGTTCCTCTTCTCTGAAAGAAATCGTATGGATCAAGGAGCGGTCTTCCCAACAATCAGAGACGCGCGGTCGCCGATAATTCGGTGACATTTCACAAAACAAGGCAGCATCGATTGCAACACGGCTGTCGATATTCAGTGCTACCGGCTTACCATTCTTCATTATGAAGGCTCTGCCCTTACAGTGTCGGATTGGAGTGTCTGCACCGTCGCGCCTGACGAATTCGCCGAACTTGCGGCCGCGTTCCACCAGATCCTGAGAGATTTGTTCGTGATTGGGATGGTATTGGAGTGGAAATGCATCAAGGGTATGAATCGATTTGCAGCCGCGAAACTTGACAATGCCCAGCTCGATTCCTACCTCTCCGAGTTCATGTCCGTCATGGTCGAGATAATGACATTCGAGTTTGAAATAGGTGACACCTTTCTGTGTGACCTCTTCACCAGCATCAAAAACAACACATCGAGATTTTTGCGAGCCGTAACACTTTGCATACACATGGCATCCTGGTTTGAAGAGCGCCTCGAGAAGATCATAAGTGATCTCCCCGCGCTGTAATAATGGCTCGAGACCCTCCAGAGTAATGGCACAGGCTGTCTTGAGGTGGTCGACGAGTAAGCGAAGATGCTGATGGCTGGTCGGGTTAATACTCTTTTTGCGTTGCAATTTGCCGGCAGCTGTCCAATCCGCGTATGCTTCTGGATCCTCTGGAGAAGGGACAACTGGGCCGGGGAAAACGACTCCGTTGTCAGGAACAGTGAAGGCTCTCGTAGGTGGACGGTCGCTGTCGCCTAGTTGCTCCAGCTTGGACTCTAGTTCTGGCAGAAAATGGAACAAAACTATCTGCTCAATCTGTCCTCAAGGTTAGCTTTCAACATTTCTCAAGGCCTTGAGTTACTTACTGATGGCTTGGCTTCCCTGACGCTGACAGCCCTCACATTCTCAAGCACGTCTCGCAGGATGTCCCGCAGGTTCTCCGACTTCACGTCGATGTATGTGGTCGACTTTTTTGATTTCGGATCTGGATCAAGATGAGTCTCTGTCTCTCGTCGGGATGTTCTCCATACATACCGATATGTTCACGAACAACGAATACATATCCACCCAAGTCATCATTATCTGGTTCAATCGATTCGACAACCCTGTATTTTGAGGTGTCATTGTCCCAGCTATTCCGCTGTTAGTGATGCCTAGTAACTATGCGAGAAGAGCAAAGGCATACATTTCCAAAACCTTCTTGAATTCTGCCTCGCAGATTTCGGGAATGTCTGGCGATGGAGTGTCTTCGATATCGGTACACCCACACTGACCTGCCGTATCAGCAGCCTGCACCAACCGCTTCTCCAATTCATCTCCATCAAGCGGCGGCGTGGAGGGTCCGAAAGGGAAGGCAGGGGTGGCTGGCAGCCCACCGGGCCATGTGGCCGGGTTGGACAAAGCCCTTTTCACCAAGCCGGCTATGACTGGCTCCAGTTCGCCAAAGACAATATTCGGCAAAGGTTTTCTTCCCGGGCCTTGCTCAACGGTTTGGGGGATCGAAAGGGAAGCGTTAACGTCTTGGTGAGTAGCGACCATATTGACGATTGATAAAATGCACTTTGGAACAGATTGGTACGATGGCGGATCGAGAGTTTGAGTGTCAATGACAACGACAAGCGACAAATCCATGAGGAGGCATGCACCCTTTTATGTCTGCCGTAGAGTGAGATACATTGGATATAGAGTCCCCCTCTCCTCGCTCCCCTCTCCCTCTTACCATTCCTTTTCGACCAGCAGGGGAGCATACTAGCATACTACAGGATGCACGGTCGTGGTCTGGACCTGCAGGATATGATTTGGATAAACTTGTGCCGCGAGATGCGCGACGGAAGGCTCGAGCATGTTGCATTGTGCGGGCTCTTCCAACTGGCTAACCTGAAATAGATGAGATGCTTTCCTGATATCCTACCAGCTCGTGCGCCAAGCGTGTTCAATTGTTGTATGCACTTCTTGTCACATCATCTACTCCAACTTAAGCCGTATACCTACAAAACCCCAAAGTTTAGTGCCCCTTCACGCAAGTTCGCAATTGATTTTCCCTCGAAGTCAACAGCTCATGGACCATTTCATAATAGTAGATAGTGTCCATATATCCATCGCGCGATCCAGCCAATGAGAGTGAAGTGATTTAGAAGGAATGAGGAGCAATGGGGAGCAATGGGGAGCAATAGGGAGCAATAGGGAGCAATAGGGAGCAATGGGGAGCAATGCAGAGCAATAGGGAGCAATGGGGAGCAATGCAGAGCAATAGGGAGCAATGCAGAGCAATAGGGAGCAATGCAGAGCAATAGGGAGCAATGGGGAGCAATGGGGAGCAATAGAGAGCAATGGGGAGCAATGGGGAGCAATGGGGAGCAATAGAGAGCAATGGGGAGCAATGGGGAGCAATGGGGAGCAATGGGGAGCAATGGGGGGCGAAGGAGTGGCAGTGGCGTTGGCCAGCCACAAATTGGGAGAAAGACTTTTCGGCCCGAAGGTGACGTCTTACCCCTCCATGGCAGTCTCAAGTTTCCAGAATAAAAAAGAAGACACTGAAAAACAAACAATAAACAAATTCCTCCCAATATAAACGCAGGTCCTACAACAGACGGAAAGTTATTAATTCATCTATTCTTCCTTGATATGAGCACATACACAACTCAAAAGATCCTCGTCTGTATGCCACCATACCTGTTTTCAATAATTTGCTAACTTTCCGCAGCGCGAGCGCTGGAAGGAACTCCCCGTCGACTCAAGCTACTTCGATGACTGCATCCTACACTCGATCAATTATATCGCACAAGAAAATTACGAGCGACTACTATACTTCTTCGAATGTGAAGAGATCGTATTCTACGACGAAAAAGGAGACGCAGTATGGACGACGGAGGGAAGTGGCTTGATGGACAGACTTCCAAAGCAAGCTTCTGTTGTTATTAGGAGAGGAAAACACCGGTTCGCTTGATGCAATCAACGATCAAATGAATACAGCTGGGTAGCCATGGATACACCAAGAGAGAAACCAACACGCAAACACATAATGCCTTCATAAGGCTGTCCTCGACTTATATCCAAGCTTACGCAATCCGTTGTCTTCAGGAGAAAACTATTAGTCTCCCATCTCCGTAGTTGGCTTTCTTCGATTGCGCGATAGACGTGAGGACCAAGAACTGTCGGAATTTCTGAAACAGATGCACCTTGCAATGTAAAGTAGGCGTTGTCATCTAGCACTAGTAGTAAGCACTTCTGTTCATGGACTCCATGGTTCCCCGCCCTCTACTTACACAGACGTGATTCGAAAGGCTCGATGGCTCGGTTGGTGGATTGGCTCGGTGACCCAAATTCATGTACTAAAACCAATCTCTCCCAGGCTGTCGGGAACAAAGCCTTGACCACTTCACGGTCGAAGCCAACATCTAACCGTATAATTGCATCTTGTTGATTGTGACGGGGAAAATTCATATGTATACACTGTGTTGTTTTAAGAAATTGGTTTTCCTTCTCGCGAACTCGCCTTGGAGAGCCCTCGATCGCCTTGTAAATGCCTTCGCTGAAAATTTTGAGGGCCATATCCATGTCGGCTGCATTATATAACCAGGCGTCGTCGGTTTCCGTGATTGTAGTTGGCTTCGGCCAAGATACTAGATCATACGTTAGGAATCATTTCAAACCAAAAAGAATAATTAAACAATACGTGTTGGGAAAAGCAGGCCTCGTAATCTTTTGTAAACGGCAGTTTGGTCGATGTCTCTTTTCCTGGCAATACCTTCAAAATTGGCTCGAGTTCCATCGCTCAGACGTATCCCGTTGCAGTCCTTCAAGCGTCGCTGAACTTCGCTAGCCTTCCAGGTTCGGCATGCATTGGGTGGCACAACTAGAATAAAAGGTACGAAAATAAGAGGGAAATTTTCAAGGACTTCCAGATATATTTTTCGGGCCCTTTTGACTCGGTCATGCGAGTTGTACTCGCTCTTTCGACGGGGTGTCTCCTTACGCTCTAAGCGCTCGGGCGGTTTGCAGACAAGCACGAGACGTTCTTCGAGTATTGACTCGTAGTCGCTGGGTATCGACTGCCATCGATTCAAATGTTCTATCATATCTGGAATACGCTGCAATGTTTTCATCTTCTTCAACATAAACGATTCGTCTGAAAGTGTTGCCAGTAATTGGAAGCAATGGGAGGTAATAGGTAGCAATAGGCAGCAGTAGGAAGCAGTAGGAAGCAGTAAGGAAGAAAGGCTGTTCAAATATGTTTGGAGTTTGGAGGAGGTGTGGAGAATGTTAGGAGGGTGAGCCAATGACTAGAACTTCCTTACATTAGCCCTCTGTAAAAGGCTATTTTAGGCAATAGACACTGCTAAACACTGCCATTGGAAACGGGAGTGGCTTTCAAAATGGAATGTTGCATGTGGTTCGATTCCTGCGATCCTTGAGGCTGAATCAGTCATGGCGGAGAAGTTACGCCTGGCCACTTGCATGTCGTCGATTTCTGAACTTGGGTTTCACCATGCATAGCTTGTGACTCAACATACATACACTAGCGTTAGCGGGGGTCAATGCGGCTTCGGGAATGTGATCAACAGATCGCACCCTCCCCAAGGCAGGAGACATCCGGCACCCGGCGGGAAGACGAAGGCGCTGATTTGCTATCGGCCATTGACTGTTTTGAGAGCAAGCACTCGGACATCTGCCTGGCCTGGTCGGTTTCCTGGATGTTTTGGCCGGTCTTCCATTAACTCCTGCAATTACCACCTCAGTCGACCTTGGCATTCCAAATCATTCCGGTCAGCCAGTAAAATCACTCAGGTTGAGGGGAACGATAAGGCTGAGATAGTAAATCATTTTGTTTACCAAATTAGCACCGAGATCATCCAACTGGGCATGGATATTGCCCCAACCTTGTCACTCGTAGAACGCCTTCTTCGCTGAGATCAGATGCTGTCCCGGCTCCCCCTGCTTCGACAGCTAGGTTTCGTTTACGCTCAATTTATCAAATTCTGGATTATATCCGTGAAGCCAAGACACATACAGACAAATACTTTCAGATTATTCTGGTGGTTTCCATGTCATGCAGCGGCAAAGCATGAGCAAGCCTTGTGGGGAGCGTTTATGGCGTCGATCGGATCGTTCCTGCTTTTACTAGGCTCCACAATCCTGGCATGTGCAAGACCATGCTTGTGGACCCAAATTGCCACGGTAGGCACCTTCATTTCGTTCGCACTGCGTGTCGCTCATACAGTACTGTTTTACAGCTCCAAGTTGCGATAATAAGTCTTCGAAAGGTCGCCGTTTCCGTTTATCTCCCCCGAGTCCCGAAGTGCAACACTATGATGGTAGAGGTGTAATTGATCCGACGGGCACAATCGTCCGATCTCTCCACAAGCAAGCTCTACCACTCCAAAATCTGCCGTCTATTGTGCACATCTGCATTTCAGCGCTGGGGCCGCCGAGCTGCTGACCTTTTGAAGCTCGCTCGGGTAGTCCTATGGCTTCTTTGTTGTCGTTGATCATTTAAAGTTAAATTTCGTTGGCGCTTAGCCTGAGCCTATGAGAGCTCCCAACCTTGAAAGCCGGAAGCTGAATTAATGGCGAATGAGCGGAAGAAATGGGAAATAGGAGGGGGAAATAGAGGGAATAAAAGAAATAGCGTGGCCTTATTTCCAAAATTACCCCTCACCGTACGAAGGTGCCTCGTCAGATTCCACTCCAGCCATCCAGTGGTGGTTGCATAAGTGTGGTCAGTTGTGTTGTCCTTTGCATTAGCATCGGCGGTTAAAGCTTCGGGGCCTTCATTGGCGAAGCTGAAGATTGTGCCCCGGCGCTAAGGTAGGTTGCCAGACACTGAAAGTTTCATCAGACCTCAGCCAAGAGAGCTGCTTCTGATTGGCGCAAGACCTGAGGCTGACTCTTGCTGACGTACGTGCTCAGCAAATGGTTGCCTGATCAAGAGGTAAATCTGGATGTCGGTGCCTAAATTGGAACCTTTTACGCCTTGCTCGCTCGAGGCGAATGCATGGTTTGATGTGAGATGCTGTCACTCTCTGCTTATCCTTGACTTTGTCAAATTGATTGGTCAGAAGCTAAGCGCCATACAAGACCCACACACGCCTCTCAAGTGTGGGCAAAAGAGTCGAGACGTACAAATACTGGCCATCTCTCCTTAGCCGTCAATAACTTATTCACCTCCCCAACAACGGATATCCATATCTTACCCTTTATTCTTGAAAAACTTATTTCACAATGTCGAATAATAAATTCATACAATCATTTACCAAAATCCCGAAGGAGTTGTTCCGCCTGAACACTGGACCAGCTATCCGTCTTCGTGCTCAACCAGGTCCTGTGAGACCACAGCGCAGCTTCGATCTTCTGACAGAGGCCGACAAAGTCAGACCTTTGGCCCTCAGTCCAACAACCTATGAATGTAAATTGTGGTCAGTTTGTCGCCATGAGAGATGGTAGCTAATTAAGTTATCCTTAGGGCCCAATGGCGCCTCGATGCGCCCAAATTCTCCGACACAGCAGAACCTTGTTCGAAGCTTTCGGGGGTCTACTGTCTATGTATACTCCATTCCGGCAGGTCTGTCATGAAACGTGGAGTTTCCAATCAATCACTGAATTGAGATAGGTGTCGAAATTCCGGACGATCTTATTCTGGTTCACGAATTCGGTGACCATTACTCCTTACAGGCAAGGAAGAGTATGACAGTAGATGGTGTGTTGAATTACTTCTCTCCCGTTGAGAACGCATGCTGATCATCTCAGAACTGAATGCGAAGATCACAAGCTTCTTAACTACGAGCGGAGAACGCCTAACTAAGGAGGAGTGGCTGAAGAAATATCCCCAGGCGACGGAATCGGCATAATGGAGATGAGCCAAGAGTTCGCATGCAAATGTGTGGTTCGATCAGCACATAGTTGACCCAGCTGTTTAAAGAACACATCTTGTTCGTATCGTGGATTATAGCTTTGAAAATTTCGACTGAATTCCAAAATTGGTCGTTATTTATTGCCAAACTAAAAGAACAAGACCTTCGTAGTTGATCGAGCAAGGTAAAAGGTAAGATTCGACGACCCGATGGAGGAAAGGGGTGGTCAATAACAGAAGGCCAGGGAATTCCAGCTTCTGCTTGGTTGGCTTGGAGGGAAGAGACTTTCATGTTTGCATCGTTTGCTATATTGCAGAATAGTATTTCCGGATTCCGACGTCTCAAAGTCAAGACACCTCCGTGAACGGCCTTTTCTGAAGCTCGTGTGCGTTGAACGACTCTTGCAGCCTTCAATGTTCCGAAACATCCTCCGCCCTATTTCCGGTGCTTCTGCACATTGGCAGAACCGCCGTGCTCTTTCATATGTGTCGTCTCATTCTGTATCCCCAGCAACGCTCTATCGATTCCAAGTACGCCCCGAGTCAAAACTCTTTGACAAAAAGTTGGAACAGGACGATTGGGAATGGGAAGACGGTATAGAAGTTGCAAATGATGGGTTGGTTTATACCAAGATAAGTTCGGATGGTATGCATTGTCCAGTTTTCTCTGGTTTCTGCTGCTCACATCACGCAAGTTTCAAACGGGTCGCTTTTTATGCCAAATACCCATTTCATGCAGGAGGTGACACGGAGATCATTCGACAATTACCTGGATGCAATAGATAATGGCCAGCCTGCAGCTTGTCCCCTCTATTTGTCCATCTCAAAAGGTAAGCAAGCGTTGGTCATGAGAGCTGGATAATAACCCCACAAAGGGACCGCAATACCGAAGTCCTTAACCCTGTATCGAGAGCGAGATTCACGATTTACCCTTCAGCCCTCATACCCTATGACTTTGCAAGGTATGCCCCTTTATTTAACGCGGCCTCTATACAGCATCACTAAGTATACAGCTCTCAACGAGGCTCTTACCGACTTCTATACCACGACTTGCACGTCGACGCCTCCAGAAGAATGGTTGGAAAAGAATCCCTACAATGAAGCATTTTTTGATAACTCTGAGGAGTGGATGAGCAGTTAGTCTCAATTATCTGTTTATATCTATGTCGGTGTCTTGTCTTCCAGCACAATACTCAGAAGGATGCAAGTGATTCACGAGTGCATAATATATGGTCACCATCGTGCGTAAGAATGCAAAGCTATATTCCACAAAAGTACTAGTATTGATTATGGATCCTCGCATCTAACCTTCGACGAGCAAGAAAGAAAGTACTAGCATCAACGCGAAAGGGGTCAATTAAGGTCCATTCGGGGAAGTTCGCGGTAGAGCATGGAATATTGAACTTGGGAGCCAGTCTTATTCGCCTCTGCGGTTTGAACATCTTGCCGGCCGAGCTACAAACTTTAGGTTTCTCGACCAACGTCCTCGCAGCGATTTCATATCCCTTCCAACAAAACTCCGACGGAATTCCTTCTCGATCTCCCATGGGAAGCCTCTGGCCACTAATTTCTGTAGAAGCTCATCTTCGACCGCTGAATAAGGCAGGACCCTACGGCGATTAGGGGATGAGAATGCCTCTGCTCTAGCCCTTGCCCTTGTTCGAGGGCCGCTGGCTGCGGCAACTTCAGCGTATCCTAACACGGTACACCCAGGCTTCTTTCGATTGCAACGCTTTAGTCGAGGGCTTTTGGATGTGCTACACAAGGTAGTCTTAGTCACGCGGTGGGTACCTCTACGTCCACACAGAGTAGGCTGCAATTCAACCAACTGGTCGGAAGGCGGAAGGGTCTTCGGTTCCGGAAAAGCTGACACGACACCCTCGCTTCCATCTGGGGGAAGTTGTTCCGCGGGCCCACTGCCATCCTCGCTGCTGATATCGACACAACCGCGAACAACACCAGGCTCATGGACGTCTTGCAGTCCGCCGTGATGGCCGCGGAGGTGTGCCTAGATCTGAGCAAAATCAACCTTGGGGACAGATTAGAGGACCCATGCGCTCAGATGCTGTCCTGCGTCGCTGCGCATGGCTGTGACTCATCTCGAGAGCTGGCAAATCTGCGGTGCGGGAGCGCTGAAGTGGGATATCAATCGTAAACCAATCAGTGTTAGCCCAGTGGTGCCCTGAAGGCGCCAGTGCTTCAGGCATCGTGTAAACTTCAGTGAATTACAACAGAGTACAGTAGACCTCAAATCTGTGGGTAGATTTCGTGGGTATACCCAGAGAGTATCCCACAATACGCAGCCCAAGAAAGCCTACGCTATTCGTCTCTTCGCAGACGAACTGCAGTTGCATTAAGGACATATAATTTAATCATTTAGTACATTAATATAAATTCTGCTGTCAAACCCATCAAAGATCCCCTCAGAATAACCCTCGAGGAAAGAGAAATCAACATAGAGCTCTGACAGCGAATTTAGTGACGAATGACTTGCAATCCCAAGGTTGTGAAACAGATCTGGCTCTAGGGGTTCGTCGGGACTTGTGATGCCAAGTATGTCACTGTGAATGAAAACTTCTTCACAATCAGTGCCCACGGCGAATTTCAGGGGCTTGGACAGGAACGCTCTGCAATATTGTTAGTTATGTCACACCCAAGAGATTAATTTATCCCTACCG
>JAPDEK010000222.1:0-13504 GCA_027569065.1 Aspergillus cavernicola
TGGATTGTGGGTAGTAAATTAGAACCCACGACCCAGTGGGTAATTAAAGTCACTGACCCGACCCGGTTCTTGGCGGGTTGGGGCGGGTTGGGGCGGGTTTCATGGGTTGGGTTTAACAAGTCTAATCTTGGTTCCAATTGAGATAGTATCATAAATATTGTTTAATTGACTGAATCATTCTTTCTGTCTGTCTATCTATCTGTTGGTAATTAGTAGTTAACAGGTTCAATCATGCACTGCATGCTTCTATCAGTATCTTCCAGAATTTTGACATAAACAGCTTGTCTTGATTACTTGTGATCTGTTTTGGTAATCCAGTCCATGTAAACACTTCTTGTAATAACAACAATACTAGTTGCTCAGCAGTGATGTTTTTCGCAGTTAGTCATATGATAGTGTATTTTGTGAGCTTGTTGACTATCACAACTGTGTCTGTGTAGGTAATCCCAGTAATAGGATTCTTTGATAGTGGTAGTCCTTGGATAAAGTCTATTGTTATACTTTCCCATGGTTTTGTCAGTACTTCTGGTATTTGCATCTTTCTAAATAGTTGATATCAAGATAACTTGTTTCGGCTGCAATCCTCGCATCCTCTGATATATTCTTGTACTTGATCATGTATTCTTGGGAAGTAGTAAGATTGTTGGATCTTCTTAATTATCCTTTCCACCCCTTGGTGCCCTTCTGATAGCAGGTTATGATGCTGTCCAATCACTTCCTTAACCATTATTTAAGATACTATGATTGAGCCATGCCACATGGTCAATCCATTCTTCTGTTCAAGGTGATTTGCATTTATTATTCATGATTGTAATATTATATTCTCTTGTTATTTCTTCTTGAGTCTAACATAGAACTCATAGTCATTGATTATGATTACAGCGGCGAGCATAGTATCTTGGTTGTATTATAATCCATCTTTGTCTTGTCAAAGTATATTTGTTTCTGGATTCCCAATATCTATTATGTAGTCTGGTCTTCTGCTTAACATGTCAGTAGTAATGTTTTGTTTTCCTTCAATATACTTGATTCTAAACTTGAATCTTGATAGGTTCTGAGCCTATTATACTTGTTGTTCACTAAGCTCCTTGGTACTTGTGAAGTATATCAAATTCTTATAGTCTGTTTGAACAATCATCTCATGTGTTGTTCCCTGGAGATAGTGTCTCCAATACTTGAATCCTTTGATAATCACAAGTATTTCTTGATCATGCATGTTGTAGTTTCGTTCAGCGTTTGTAAGCTTTCGCGAATAGAAAGAGATAGGTTGCAATTTTCCTGTCTTATCCATTTGCTCAAGTACTAACCCGAGTGCTTCTCTAGATACATCACTCTTCATGTACTTCTGCAATCCTGGATTGTTTGATACTAGAATTGGCGCTTTTTCCACATCTGTCTTGATTTTCTCGAACACTTCTTGCTGTTCCTTACCCCAGATGAATGGTTCATTATCTCTGAGTAATCTTGTCATTGGTCATGCTGTTTGTAAGTATGCGAATATGTATTCCCGTACATATCCAGAGATTCCGAGGAATCCTTGAACTCCCTTCTTGTCAGTTGGCACTGGCCACGCGGTGATGTTGTCGACTTTCTCTTTAGGGATCTCCTATCTATTGGTAGAGTAAACCATCCCCAAATATTCAATCCTTGTGGCATCAAATCAGTATTTCTTGATGCTTATTGTCATGCCAGCATTTATTAATATTATCATAACCTTTCTCACATGTTCTTCATGTTCTGCTGGGTCCTTGGAGTAAACAATAATATTATCAAAGTATACAGTGACAAACTTGTTCAGATACTCTCTTAGTATATGAGTCATGTACCTTGCGAATTCAGCTGGTAATTGCTTCAGTCCTATAGATGCAACAACCCATTTGTACAATCCCAGGTCTGTAAGGAATGTGGTTTTCCATATGTTATCCCCAAATATCTGTAGATTAAAGTAACCCCATAAGATGTCGAAGACTGTTATAATCCTGGCTCCTTGCAACAGATCTTGTTTCTGTCCCATGTGTGGTACTTTGTTAGTGTTATTCATGGTTTGGTTATTAATTAGTCAATAGTTAATAACCATCCTTTCAGTTCCATCTTTCTTTGGTACAAACATCTCTTGTGATGATGTTTTTGATTTGGATTCTTGAATATATCCAGCAAGTAAGAATTTCTCAACAAATTCCTGCTCCATTGCCAGTTTGTCAGCTGATCTTTGTTTTTGCTTAACCTGCGGTATCTTGACTTCTTTATTTTCTAGTGGTATTCTTGCCTTGTAGCAAGTGTCATGCTGTGGTAGTCAATAGTCTGGTTTCACAAATAACTTAATAAACTTGTAGTATTTTGTCAGTAGTTTTTCCTTAACTTTGGCAAGTTCCTTTTTGTAGACTTCTAATATTTTAGGTCTCCCTAGTCACGCAATTTAATCTTCTTTCATCCTATTTAGTTGATCCAAGGCAAGCATCACCAATTGCTTCTCATTAGTATCAGTGGAGAGTTTTCCTGTGTCTCTATCTGCACTCTCAATCTGTTGTATCTTGTGGTTTTGTTGTTCTGTTTTTAGCAAGTAAGTCTGTACCCATACAGCTCCTGCTATCCAATTGATTGTTAGGTTTTGTTATTGCAGCTATTTTATTCCTATAACAGTGTTATATATTTCCTCCTGGATTAGTATGATCTTGAACTGTATTTTTTCCAAGTATTATCCAGAATTCAACTGTATCTTGTTGGTTTGCATCTCTGGGCTATTAAACAGGATTTTACTATTAAATCTATAGATCTTTCTAATGCTTCCTGTGGGCTTTGCACTGATTCTAACTTGTTATATATATTTATCTCTGATAAATTCTTCTGATGCTCCTGAATCCAGTAGAATCCTTGCTACTTTCCCATTAATCTCTGTGATTATAACAATTAAGGATGTATTCTCAATTGCATACAGCTGGACCTCTTGTTGATGTTTTTTGTAATAGTCTGCTTTATTATTCATCAACATATCCCAGTCCTCCTGTGTCTTGTAGGCCTTTTCTTGATGTTCAAAACATCCTTCCACCCGGCAGTCCCTTGGCTTGAGGTCATTATGGTATGGATGTGCTCTGTTCTTGTATACACATTCGCAATTGGCTTTTTCCATAGGACAATCATAGTTTGGTAGTTCCTGGACTTTTGGTACCTGTGGATACTATTCATAGGCTTATTTGTCTTGGAGATGTTGTACACAAGTGTCATCATAACACAGACTCTAGTATATAATTTGGTGGTGAATTTCTCCTAAGACAGGGTAGTAGTTATATAAGCAGTTTCTCACGTGACTAATATATTTATTGCAGAAGCATGTTTCTTTCAAGGTGGAAATCCTCTCAAGTTCTTCTGCTACTTTAATGTGTGTTTTCCCATGCATTGGGCATTCTGTGAATGTCCAGTCTCTGCATCATTCACATTTCAAAATGTGGTCTTGCCATGTCTTTCCTGATTTCTTCCAGTATGTTGCTCTTGCTAGCATGCAACTACAAGATTCCTCATCATCCCAGGAATCAATCTCGCATTGATCTATTTCATCTGGCGGGGTTTCGTTTCTTTCACGGGCCGGTTCAACACTTATTACCATTTCGCAATTGTCCCAGTCCACTAGCTGTCCATAGGACTTGTCAGCTAGAAGAATATCTTTGTTATCTGCAGTTGAGGGCAGATCTTCCCGAGTCACTCAAGGATCAACTTGTGGTGATTCATTTGTGCCATTTGATGTTTAAGCTAATCTATCCTTGGGGTCCGTGAAGCATCCTTCTCATTTCTCAGCATTATCTAACATGGTCTTAATGTTCTGCAGTTTCTTTTCATCATTTTCTGGATTGTATTTGTCGCATGCATTCTGAAGTTGTTTTTCACAATTTTCTTTTTTATTGTCACTCAAGTTGAGCCTGATAGAGGTTCGAATTTCTCTGATTACATCTTTGATTTTTTCAATTTATTCCTTCGACAGCTGGTATTCAGCAGCAAGGTCATCTTTGTAATGTTGCAAGACTTTTGTAATGGTTCTTTCTTCTTGGCTTGTCAAAAAGGCAGCTCTGATGTATACATCCTGGGTGATCAGTCCAGTGGCTTTTGGCTTCAATCGACAATCTCGCGCCATATGTCCTGGCTTGTCGCACTTGTAACATTTTCCTTTGAATCCTTGTTTGCCATCCTTGCAGTTCTTGTTATTTGGGCTAAACGCGGCATTCAATTGCATTTCCACATCTCCATCTCTGTCCTTGCGGGGATTTCCTTGTCTTCTGGCTTGGTTCCCTTTGTGTTGATCCCATCATCTCGTTTCCTGGTATCGCTCAACGAGGCGGCTCTCAATTCCTGATACCACGCTAATTATCTTGTCTAGGTTGTCCGGCTTGTTTAGCATGTACATCATAGCATCCTTGATTTCAGGTTTCAGGATCTGATAGTACCATGATCGCAATGCCATGTCATCCCAGCTTAGGTTTGACGCGATTTAGTGGAATTTCGATGTAAGATCTCCTATACTTATTCATGGTCCCTGGTATAATGCGTACATTTGTCATTCAGCAGTTTTTTCTGTGTCAGGATCTCCGAAAGCTTTGGTAACTTGTTCCTTGAAGCTTTTGTAGTTGTCGAAGATCGCATTAGTTGTATCTTTTTGATTCTGCCTAGTGTTTTCATTATAGTCACGCATGAAGGGTTCAAACCAATCGAATGCTGCTCCTTTGAGATATGTTCCCGCGAATAGGACCTTGTCGGTGTCGTCCGCATTGCTCAAATCATTGATGCGAATCTGCATATCCATCAAGGTTAAGTAACTTCTCAAAGTTGAATGCTTACCTTCGAACGTTTCTGCCTTTTGGGCCTTGATGCCTTTGAACTTCTGAAGAGTATTAACTTGGTTCAAAAGTTGGTTGACAGCATTACCCAATTGGATAATTTTCTCGGAGTCAGTAGGTTCGGTGCTTGCAGCAGCGGTAGCAGCAGCAGGTGCTTGGGTTCCAGCCATCTTGATGGTAGATGCTCTTCTCTCTTAGACTGAGGGTCTTTAATTGTCAGATAAGGTCACTGGTTCTTCCAATAAACTAGGTCCGTTGGGATATTCTGCGAATAAGAGGGTCGAGGATATCATAGTCCTATGATATCAATTGTGGAAACGGCTTTGGAGGTGTTGCTAAACAGTAACTAGCTTGATTTCCGAAGATTAAAGACAGAGACTAAAACTAAGTACACAGTAGAGAACGTCCCTTATATATCCATATCCGTAGTTCCCTTGATCTGACATATAGATCCCTTGATTGTATATGTAGTTCGCCTGCTCTTGTATATCAGATCGCCTGATACTACACTAGCCCTAATCCGTCTTAGCATCATATCACCCGATATGATCGGTCCGGCTCATCGTTCCTCCGCTGTCGTCACGGCCGAGGCTGCGGCGCAGTGGGTTCATTGGCTGACAATGACCGTGTTCTCTGACAGTAGTGTTCTTCCCAATTAATTGACTCCTCATCATTGTTATAGTTGGGATCGTTAAGCCATGACTCTCGGTGAAATAGAGAAAGCTTAATAGAAGGGTTGAGAATTGCTGCAATAGCATAAATATAACCCTCATTCTTGTAGGTGTGGTAATAATAGACACAGAGTTTTGCTGAGGCTGTCTCAAGAGCAGAATAAAGCTTTTGCTTCTATATTGCCTTTTTTGGTTTTAACTTGGTTATCATATTATCAAGATAATTGAATAAGAAGTCATAAACCTCAAAAGCTTGATCAGCTATAGGCCCCTTTTCCTCTGATAAAGATGCAGTCATCACATAAAAAGGGAATAACAACTCAAGTAGATACTGGAGATGCTTCCAGCCAGTCTCAGATAGTTGTAGATGGCAAATATCCTGACCCTCTGGAGATGTCAAAAAAGAGATAATAGACTAGTGAAGAAGAAGAACCCGGTATAACATAAGATATGTTAAATTCTAGCGGGTATAACAGTCCTGAAGAAGAACATAGATACATCCCTTGTTGAAATTCTTGGCTTTTTGAGAATATTCAAATTCCTGACAATATTGTGGACTGCCATTGATATACTTAACAATCTTGCGAACCTAGGAAATAACATTAGAATAAAAAAAAAAGGTGGGAAAATAACATACCTTTTCAAATAACTGAGCTAATCCACCATGAGATACTAGTTTCTGGTCACCATTATTCCAGAATAATTGGACCTTATTATCTTGAGACTCAATCTGTAGCTTAGACAGGAAAGCTTGGACAGATAACTAAATAACATGCACTAAACATGGAATATAATGTTGAGTACTCATAAGCTGTTAAACCCCAGTAGTTGCAATACATTCAATTCCAGAATCAAATGTCTCTCAAGGTAACTGAGAGATACTCTGCTGAATAGTTTGACTTAAGACTTGCATTATCTTTCTATTATTACTTGTATTATCAGTAGTAATAGCCAAGACCTGGGTCATAATTTGGTGCTTCACCAGAATATCATGGATAATATCAGCCAAGTTATCACCAGTATATGACTCTTGTAAATAGTGGAAAGCCAGCAAGATCTCATGATACTGGAAATTATCAGAGATAAAATAGCCAGTAATTGCCAAAAATAGTTTTTGGTCAGGACTTGTCTAACAGTCAAGTACTAGAGATATTTTATCTCTAGCTAGAAGTTTTTCAAGAATTAACTGTTGCATAGTCACAGCAGAGGAGAATAAAGCTGACCAAACCTGCTCACGAGATAGAACAGGTGTAGAGGAAATCATGGCAATCATATATCAGAAATAGACATGCTCCATAATTCAGAAGGGAAGACAGCATGCAACCACAAAACACATAACCTGTGTGATGAAAGACTCTCGGGTATATAGGACTGTCTATATATTAAATCCATAAATTAGTACAATCTAACAATGGGAGATTATCTTACCTTTGAATTAAAATAGCCAGTAATAGCATTTTGAGATACAGGGCCAGATTGTGCCTGAAATAAGCATTTCACAGAGTTAAGGTGAAGAGTTGGAGTATAAGTACTACCCCCTGAGCAGGCCGGATGTTGTAATATAGCAGCACAATGGCAACAACAGATCTTGGGATTACCTGATGGATATAAAGCAATCTCATGAAATTCATTCCATACTAGTGATATGCGTGCAGCTGATCCACTATAACCTCCCCAGCGAAAAGATTTTGACTTCTGATGAAATTGTCGGCCAGAGGATGTAGATTCCCACCAGCTAATAAAAGTTGTAATTAACTCTTCAGCATCAGGGTCTTTAGGGAAAAATATTGCCTTACTACCATCCCAATACTGAATAAGTTCAAATCCAGTAGGAATTGAGGGTTGATATGTGGAGATAGAAGATATAGGACTTGTTGGATTCCCAGAATCAGAATCTAGGTTAAATGAAGAAAAGGTTGCTTGAGAGCTAAGAAAGAATAGAGAAGAATAATAAAAAGATGAAGATGAAGATACATTATTCCCATAAGAAGGCATTGTAAGAGAGATACTATCAAGAAGTAAAAAAATCCAGAAAAGAAAAATAGAGAGGAAAACCTATAATATACAACTCGCTACAAGTGTTGATTATGTATGGGCGCAGGAGTGGGTCTAGAATTATAAGAAAATACCCAAGACCAAGTCCAATATATGAAGTTATTAGATAATAATAATTAAATAAGGTGGAGAGGATTCCGCGCAAGCATACTTTTTTTATTTTTATGATATATTCTTGAATCTAACATTGGGAGATTCAAGTTTTTTTTTAATAACAAAACACTTCTCGCGCGAGGATTTCACTAAAACTCATCATCCCTTTCATCATCCTTATCCCTACCATCATCCTTATCCCCACCATCATCCTTATCCCCACCATCATCCTCGGAACTGCTTTTCTGCGTACTATGCTCGCTTGAAGAGTCTGAATTAGAATCCTCCTCATTATCACTCCATCCATCACCTGTTATCATGTTGTTCGCGCCGATCCGGTTTCGCTGGCGTTTTGTGGATGGAGTAGCACCACCCTCAGCCCGCTTCCGCTTTCTCGGTCCAGTCTCATTCTTCTTGATTGATTTACTGAGTTCAAGCTTGGTCTTTGCTGCTGCGGCCTCAAGGCTTGTTGTTTCCAAAGGCTTCGCCGCTAGAAAACCCTTGGTTGTGGGAGTGTGATTAAATGCCTCTTGCCATGCCTCCAAATTAGCAATATCAACTGTGAACTTCGAGATGTCCTCGTCATAATGATTGATATAAGTAGGCCATCCATGCTTTTCAAGAATCAAGGCATACTCCTGCAGCATTATTCGTGCTGCATCATACTCCTCCTATCTAGAGTCAGCTTAAGTCTCACAATGGGAGATTTATGAAACACATACCCTATCCAAGAAGGTCATGATATTAGGCTTGAGCTTGAAACAGCCATATTCAAGTATAGCTAACATGGTCTCCTTAATCTTCTGATACATCAGAAGGGCACCCACAACTTTGAACTTATTAGTAAAGGTTTGCATGGTTGAGATAGTTGCAAGTGATGGTAATTTAAGAAAGTCATGGTTCCTCTCAGAGTTTGCTTTGGCTGAGATCTTGCCCCAATCTGTTGGGTTGCCAGCAATGTTATCCTAAACCAATTTGTATTAGTAAAACCAAGAATCTCACAATAGGAGATTTAAAGCCTACCCGGATTTCAGAGTCATTATAAACCTGCATGAACAATCAGAAACATGGGCCTGCATGCTGAATGACAAGCTTGACAAGATCTATCTAATTACTCCTTGAAAAATGGTCACAATACTCCTCCTGGAGTCCATTCCATTTCTCCTGTAGCTGCTCTGTCTTTGCCTTATTTGACTGTGTCATTCCCCCTAATACTCTTGGACAATGCAAGTGCAGTACTTTATCTGCATTCTTAAGCTGCAGAATACTTGCAATTAGTAAAAACTCTCAATGTGAGAATAGAAAAGGATAATTGGACTAACATAATCATCTTGGAGCTATTGTGGGTCACTAGCTACTAGTATAACCAGTGTATCAAGAAATGTCTCCACTTGTTAAACAGATGAAATATCAGGAGTTTCAGGAATTGAAATTTTGACTTTCTCTGGTTCAGGCTCAGCTTGTGGGTTGGCAGCTGTGTCGGCAGCTGTACCCGCAGCTGTATCAGCAGGTGTATTAGCAGGTGTAATAGTTTGATTATTGTTGACTGCTCCTGGTTTTTCCCATGGCCGGTGCGCACCCTTCGCTAACTTTGAGTTTGAGAATAAGGAGTCTGCGATCTTGTTACACCATTGGAAGCTCTTTAGCTCGCTCGCGGCAGCCTTCGGGTATGTCCAATAAGGCTTAACCCAAAGGTTGACATGTTTGAGTAGGATCTTGATAACTTGACCAACTTCTTTGTTAAACTGCACTACTTGGTCCCTAGATTTTATTAGCAAAGTAAATAAAACTCGCATTGTTAGATCTTACCATGACAGAATCCAGTCTTTAGCAGTAATCCAGGCCTGAACCTTTCAATAAGCCCCCACATACTCAGTTGTGGACAATAGTAAAAGAAAATCTACTTGACAATGGCGATAATCAACTCCATTTATAGTTTGTGGAGTATCAAGAACTGGCCACTCCTCATCACTCTCTGCCAGCGCTGCGGAAGGTAATTGGAGAAATGTGCTTGGTGCTTATCCACAAAAGTCAGAAAGATGCAGGAAAAACAATTGACGTGCAGATCTTGTGATTAAGCCATACTGAACAGCTCCAAGTGAATATAACTGTTCCCAATCAGCCAGTGAGATGGTTTGAACATGTTCACCAAAAAGACCTTTCGCGATGGTCTCGAAACAAGCAAAAAAAGGAAGATACAGCTACTCAAGTAATTAGTATAATAATCTAACACTGAGAGATTAGTCCTTACCCCATCAAGTTTAGCAGATATGATTGACTCCACAAGCCCGAAGTTGAATTTCTTCTGGCTGTATCACGTGGATATAAAGAAGCAGCAAAGCTGTGCCAACTTGTCATGCTTGAGAAGTGCTACCAAACATGCTATTGTCACACCAGAATCTCCAATACTTTGCTGTAAAAGCATGCTGATTGCTGCTGGCTTATACCTCCGGGCTTCATGATCAGCGGGAAGATCGTCCAGTAGCTCCATTAAGCTCTGATACCATTCACCAACACTGTTCGGCTTCGCAAGTTTGATTCGGTTGGCTTGTATGCACTTATACCCCTGATCATCTAGCACTTCAGAGGCATACACATTACACGCCTAATAGTAGTCCTGAAAACTGTTAACATAAAATCTCTCAATAGGAGATTTGTTCTGACATTTGATATTGGCATCTCAATTTAATTCCCAAGGACATCCAACTCTCCCGCACCAGCAGCCATTGCTTGTTCTGTTAGCAATTCCTGGAGTGCTTGCTTTCAGTGTTGGCCGGCCTGAAGGATAGGAAGCTTCATGTCCGGGACCCGCCTTGGAAGAGTCAATGCCGGGGCGCCCTGATGTAACATGTCTGCTCGCAATTGCACTAATTCATTATCAGTTGGTATTGTTTTCTGTGAAGGGTCATGGATGAACTGGAGATATTTTTCGAAATCCTCAGTAGAAAGAGTCATAATCAGTCGGTCATCTGCTGCTTTCTGCCTGATACCAAGCTTGAAGGCTTTCTTCAGCCGTTGCACATGATCTGGTTTGATGGTGTGATTTTGTCCCTTTTCCCATGTCATCTCAAGGTGGCGAACATCCAGATATAGTGTTCCAAGGAATGCCTGCTTGAGTTTCTCTGCGCCCTTGTCATTTGTAATTATTGTGAGGGCAATATCATTAGCAGACCCAGTCACTTATGTTTTTGGCTTAACTGGTAATTTGCCTTTCTTTGTGGGTGACCTGTGTTTCTTTGCAGGTGATTTTCCTTTTCCCTTTTCCTGTCTCTTGCATGGCTGACTCAACTCTTCTTTCTTCTGGTCAGACATGGCTGTGAAAAACATATAATAGGAGATTTTGATTTTATCATACTATGAGTAAAATGTAGGAATGTATCCAGCAAGCGAGATTAACATGGGTATCCAGGAAACTCTCACTGTGAGTTTGAGTATCAGTGGTAAACAAGGATTTCGAAGAATGTTAAGGTAATTGTGGGGTTAAAGATAATCAAAGAAGAAGCCAAGGAACTCTCAATGGGAGATTACTTATTGTAGTGGGGTAGTGAAAGTATCTCAGAGATTTCTCACAATAAGAGAATGGGTGTCAAGGGAATAGTGGAACTGGTGAAAAGACTGATTATTCATAATAGTTGCTATAAGTGTCCAAACTTGCACTGAGAGATTGTATTTATCATTCCTAAAGCCATTTATATAGCCAATAAATGATTATGTCATGAGATTTATGAGATTTTATGACTTCTTTGTGTGATTTTTGATGTTTGATTTTGTATATAAATTTGTATATACTCAACAACAAACAATATCAAGTTCAAAACTTTAATTTATGGACCCTGCTTCTCCCAAATCTGGACTGTTAGATTCCTTTAGCTGCTGTTCTCTAGCTTGTCCATTAAATCTCTCAGTGTTAGATTTCTAATTTCAATTACTTAAACTTAGCTTAATAGTTAGACTGACCTTAGTATTTATAAGTATAATCAGGCTGATTCCTGGTTCGATTCCCGCATGGGTCACTTATTATTTACTAAGTATTGAGGGTCCTTTATATAAAGAAAGCAGGGTTGTTGATACTATGTATTTAATACTCCATCTGCCTATTAGCTTGGTTAATTTAAGAGTTGGATTATATCTTAAATTTAACTAAGTTAATAAGTATAATATAAATAGTGTCGAGGATCCATGAGCAGGTTCAAGCCCTTTTTTTTAAAAAAATATTAATTAAGACTTATTTAGTGCTAGCTTACTTAGCTATATATTTTACTTTTTCTTTTTTTTCTTTTTCTTTTTCTTTCTCTCTCTCTCTAAACTCCTCTTCTAATATTTATCATGTCTCAATCTTCACTCTTTAATCCTCTTTCCCTTGCTTGGGTTTGTCAAGAGAACTCATGTAATAAAGTCTTTTTTGGATATATACAGACTTGTTTACATCTTAGATCTTTTTATAAGGTATATCTGATATATATTTATTCTTATATATACTAATATCTCATAGATAAAACGAACTAGACACTAAAAAGAAAGATTATATCTATTAGAATCACATTATTCAAAGACTTTATTCAAGTAAGTTTTAGTCTTTTATCTTAATAATTTATTCTAATTATATTTCAGATATTTAAAAAAAAACACCATATCTCAAAGAGATATTGATGAAATATTAAAGAGATCAAAATACTGGCTTTCTGATAATCATATAAACTTTTTTATGATTTATCTGAAATATTATCTTATAACAGTATCTGATTCAGCTTAATATAATAAGATATATTGGCTTGATCCAATTCTTGCTGTTATTATTTTTAATAACCAATCAAGCTATATATCTTTAAATAATATATGGATATTCAAATTTAAATATTTGGTTATTCTATTTTGTGATGAGAATCATTGGCAGCTTTGTATTATTAATTCTTCTTTTCAAAATGAAGATTTAATTAATATCAAGGTTGTTTTACTTGATCCTAAAGGTAAAAAAGGTATATTTATTTCTTTAAAGCTATAAATATTAAATAATATACTAATTCCTTTATAATTTAGTGAATATTAAGCATGTTGAGTCTATTAAAATCTTCCTTTCTATTAGATTCAAGGTGGAATTTAATTCCACTTTAGATCTTGATAAAGTAAAAGTTTTTAATTACTCAAAACAGCTTCCCAATTAACCAGAAACAAATCATTGGGACTGTGGCTTATATATTCTAAGCTATATAGAAATATTTATTCAATCCCCTGCTTATTTCTTTAAGATTATTAAAGAAAAAAGGCCTTGGGAATAGAAAGAAATTAATATTCAGGACTTCAGGGAAAATCTAAGAAAAAGATTTATTAAATTTACAATAAAGTTTGGTGAGAAAGGATTTATTTCTGGTAATACTATGCAAGTCTTATTACCTTCTACTGTATCTAATATTTTATTTTAATCTTATTAGCAATATAGATATTTTATTCTTAATCATGCTACTTAAATTTCTAATATTAGATTTTATTTTTATAGATTTCTACTATTTATAATATTAGAGAAATTTAAAAACAAAATCATATTCCTTAATAAATATATATAAATAAACCTATAAACTATAGTATAGAGATTTATAATTAGTAAAAAAATATAAAGAAAATATATTAATACTGTATAGAAGTAATATACAGAGTATAAATATATATAATAATATTATATTATAACTATTAAATAAAATTTGCAAGTAAAGCATTTTAATATATAGAATAGACAGAATATATATATATATATATATTTATAAAAAGCTATAACTTTTACAAAGTATATTTAAATCCCTTTAAAATTATTATATTATAAGTTCAGAAGTATCTTACTAGATAAAGGTACTTAAAATTTTTATAAAA